>CM067493.1:26800379-26818788 GCA_034552555.1 Semaprochilodus insignis
GTTCCTTCATCCGTTCATTCCTTTATCTGTACACCAACATTGTTCCTTCATCCATCCATTCCTTGATCTGCACACCAACATTGTTCCTTCATCCATCCATTCCTTGATCTGCACACCAACATTGTTCCTTCATCCATCCATTCCTTTATCTATATACCAACATTGTTCCTTCATCCGTTCATTCCTTTATCTGTATACCAACATTGTTCCTTCATCCGTTCATTCCTTTATCCATACACCAACATTGTTCCTTCATCCGTTCATTCCTTTATCCATACACCAACATTGTTCCTTCATCCGTTCATTCCTTTATCTGTATACCAACATTGTTCCTTCATCCGTTCATTCCTTTATCTGTACAGCAACATTGTTCCTTCATCTGTTCATTCCTTTATCTGTACAGCAACATTGTTCCCTCATCCGTTCATTCCTTTATCCATTACCAACATTGTTCCTTCATCCGTTCATACCTTTATCTATACACCAACATTGTTCCTTCATCCATTCATTCCTTTTTCCATACACAAAATACACAAAATATGGATATTGGATATTGCTCCTTCATCCCCCACTCAATCATTAAGGACCCCTCACATGTCCTCCACTCTGCCTTTGCGTTGTTGCCTCGGTCTATCTGACAGAGAGTGTCATTTCTGCCGGAAGACATTAGAATGTTTAATAATCATTCATGTTGAATAATGTCTTTATTATTATGTATTATTATGTACTTTATTATTTCAAATGTTCTCAGTATGTGTCTACTGTGGTCTTTATGTCATATGTTTAGTGTTTTGTCCATACCTAGTAAAATGCCCCCCTCGGGGACAAATAAAGTTTGTTTAATTCAATTAATTTTAATTCAATTCAGTTCAAATTAATACAATATGTTATTAATGTTGTTCTAAATGAATGATAGTCAAGCTAGTTGTTGGGCTAGCTGCTTAGCTAGCTGCTGCTGCACTTGCATAACCTGCAGTGTTCTACTGCACATTGCATGCAGTTGCACATTTCCACCAGAGAGGTCTCCAAATCCCCAAACCTCACATAGTGTAGCTTTAGTGTGTGTTTATGTAGAATGTGGTAATGTATTTTTATTGGCCCATTTATTACAAAATCTTCATAATGTAAAGGGCAGCTTGTTTCCAAATGGAATTACAAGGTTTTGATATGAGGGTGACGCTATCATCACGCAGCACTGCAGTGTAATTGCCACAAAGTGTGACGTCTGTGCGCAACATAAAGGTCACGGGGCATGCTCAGTGTCTGTCAGGCCAGAATGAAGCCTCTGAAGACTGGAGGACGCGCGGATCATGCTGGCCGGTCCCTGCTGCCAAGCTGGCCCCCAACCAGCTACTATAAATACTCCATGCTTCATTTAGATCCATACGCAGCACCTGGTCGCCATGGAGCCCTGTGCACCCAAGGGTTCGGCGCCTGTTCATTTGCAGTGCAATCAGGTAGGTCCGGCTCATTACGAGAAGCGGTCAGCCACGACTCCCCCACACAGGCTCCTCCAGCAGGCTTTTTAAAAGCCTCTGACCTCTCCTCTACACCGATTCAGAAAGCTGCAACAATGTCCAATCAGCAACACGCTCAGAAACACAGCTGTACATGATATTCAAAGTCAGGAGGACTTAAGTGGCATTAAGAGGAGATGTTTTGGACGCATGTCACTATTACGTCACAGAGACAAAGAGGCACTTTATCATGCAGCTATCGATGCAAAAGTGGGAGCCCACTATTTATGTCATTTCCAGTCAAAACAGCCATTAAGTACAAGTAGTTTGTGTTTCAGTAGATACCTCTGTGGATGAAAAGAGAGAATATGGGACTTCTAACAACCACCTGGAAGAGCTGGTCGACCCACCAACACTGACTGTACCCATCAGATTAACAGCACTTTCATCTCTGAGAGAGAGGAGAACATCAAGCTCCACTCCTGCTTCAGATCTGAGAACATCCACAGGTGTTCCTGTCCATCCTTCTTCCACTGTGAGAAGACTCACCTCAACACTATGGAGGTCTGAAAGGAGGTGTAGCTGTTCAGGAAGCTCCTCACTGAGGACAGGAGACACACCCATCCAGCAAAGAAGCTGCTGGTGTTCTCAGAACAGTGGACTGACCACCCCAGAGTCCAGAACCTCCACACCACTGAATGTGTTTGGAGTTATTTGGATGGTGAGAAGAAGCAGAACATGCTAAACCAGCTTCTAAGACTGCAGATTTCTAGGAGAGACTGAAAGTGAATCTCCTGAACAAGAATGGAAGAATGTACACATGTAAATATACTGTATATAAGCTCACTGGACAAAAAAATAAGTCACCTTGCGCAGTTAAGGTGGTAGTACCTTCAGGCTCCTGCAGGTGGCGCTGCACGAGGAGGGTGGGGCTATAAATACCTGCGGGGTGTGAGTGGCGGGATCCATAGATTGGGAAGAGGTGCTACAGTGCAGGGAATGTCTCGTTCCATGTGTGGAAAATGGCTCCAGAGCAGATGTTAATGATTGGCTAAAAGGAGTGACTGCATTTGGGTGTGCCAAAGACCATAGTGTGAAGGAAGTAGCTGAATCTGCAGGTGTATGGAAGCGAACGGTCATACGGGTCTACCAGCAGTGGCTAAAATCCCAGTCTACAGGGAATTCTCCTCGGAATTGTGCCAGGGAAGGCATCCACCAAATCTGGCCCAACTGACCAATTCTTTGATGTAAGAGTGTCTGAACACTGATGTGGCTACATCCAGAAACTCGTCCAGTCCATGGCCACTCCAGTCACAGCTGTTATTGGTGCTCGTGGAGGTGTCACAGGGTATTAGGTACATTTCAGTCACAGGGGACTCATTTCGTGTCTGGTGAGCTTATGTATAGCCTTATGCTAGCTTGTTTGCTAACACAACAGCTACTTTGATCTACCTTCAGCTAATGTTCAACTGCAGCCACGTGTCTGATTTAATAATATACTAGTTGCATTTAAAGGTTAACATTAGTGGTTCCACAACTGATGAAATATGAAATGATGTCAGCTAATTCCTGATGATGTCATGAATGAAATCATTGGAGAACGGAATGCTCTGCAACAAGCAGCTTCAAAAATCCAGCTTTAAAATATGTGACAAACAAATTTGACAGGTTAACAGAACATGCAGTGTCCTTTCCAACAAGCACTGGATCGATTTATTAGTCCTCAGGAAACCAGAGAAACAGACCCTGGAATAACCAAGCTCCTCACCTGTTGACCTCTTTGAGGTGTCCAGGTGTCCATCATGTGATCAGTGACTAGTCAACATCAAGCTTAAAGCGTCATCACCACCAAGTCTATATAACCCACCTAACATTATCACATAGACACAACACACTGGGCTGTGGATCAGTGGAACTGTGTTCTCTGGAGTGATGGAGCTCCATCCAGCACCTCTGAGAATGACTTGGAGTGGTCCAGAACTGAACATCCAACATCAGTACCTAACCTCACTAATGCTGTTGTAAAGGCTGAATGCAATCAGATCCTCACAGCAATGTTTCAACATCTAGTGTAAAGCCTACTACAGCACAAACTCTATCAATACCCTGAACCGCTGAGTGAGAACCTGATGGAGAAGAAGGCTGACCAGCAGTACAGTAGAGAGCGGGATCAGTTGCGCTCTCCTGGACTCCGTCGCCAGGAATGACTGCGGGATCGTTGAGACTCTATTCCCTGCCCTCTTAACCAGCGTCAGCTCTCGGGAGGCGGCGAAGTGAAGTTTTATGCAGACTCGCTCTCTTTAAAGACTCTCTTTAATCGAAGGTCACATAAAGCATGTGACAGCAGCGTAGGTGTCACAATGAGGAAGCCAGAGCTTCTGTAGGAACCAAATATTAAAAAATCACATTTTTTTATCATATAATGAGAATTTATAGCAAATCCTGTGAAGTACAGAGACAATAATCTGACCCTACAACCTCAAGACCTTAAGAACCTGTTAGGATCACACAGTCAATAAAGGTCAGACTCCTGCACTGTTAAACGACAGTGAATTACAGCAACTGGTTAATAGCAGTTTCTCAAGTAGGCTATAGTGCTGTGTGTTTACAGTGACGATACTGGAAATCACATTTACAGCATGTTGAACATGTGTTTCTATGACCAGTTCTACCCAGTTAGCATTCAAACATTAAGTATAACTACTTAAACACAATGATGTATTCGGCTCTTATATATGTACAAGCATTATGTTCTGATCTATATTTAAACATAAGGCATTAATGGAGATAGTAGCAAACCAATAAACACTCATCATCAAAGTAACAGCTGCTCCCAGAAGGAGGTGTGGGATTACAGGTCTGTTGGGAAGGAAGATAAAGGTTACCAGGATCAATAACTGATGATAAATTTAGACTGATATGATCAATATTTATTGAGCTACACATACAGAAGTCTGTCTCTCAGTATGGCGTCGGGCCGCCATGTTTGCTAGTTCCTTGTTGTAGTTGTAGTTCCTAATGGTGTCCTGTGACAATCCATCCCATGCAGCTTGAATATCCTCACACAGTTCCTGCAGATTCTATGGTAGGGCTACTGGGATGTTAGCCACTGCTGGTAGACCCGTATGACCGTATGCTTCCACACACCTGCAGATTCAGCTACTTCCTTCACACTATGGTCTTTGGCACGCCCAAGTGCAGTCACTCCTTTTAGCCAATCATTAACATCTGCTCTGGAGCCATTTTCCACACATGGAACGAGACATTCCCTGCACTGTAGCACCTCTTCCCAATCTATGGATCCCGTCACTCACACCCCGCCGGTATTTATAGCCCCATCATCCTTTTGCAGCGCCATCTGCAGGAGCCTGAAGTTGCTACCACCTTAAACATGCAAGATGACTAAATGTTTGTCTGGGGAGCATCTTGTTCTGTGTTGAATTGAATTGTGTTGAAGTCTGTGTAGATGGTAGGTGGAGCCTTATTTTAGCCACGCCCCTGTGTTTTAGAGCAGGAAGTGAGATACATCCCCTCATAGCCACATGGTGAGCAGCTAGTCCCAATTGTTTTTATGTTATTTGTGTTTACAGGACTTTAATGAACAATGTTCCATAGTAGCTTCATCCTGTCTTCATTACAGGATGAGCCAGTTAAGTGAAACACTGGGGTGGGGTTTCAAAAATCTGGGAAGTGCTTAAGAAAGTATGGCATGTTAAAGTGGTGAACAAACAAAAACATCCTGTGGAATGAACCACAAATGACAAAAAGAAATGCCAGTAATAACGGGAAGCTCAACCCCCATCACCACAACAGTCAAACCCCCAGACCTCACCTACTCCTGATGATCTCACCATTCGGATGGATGTTGTTGATGATACACCAGTCACATTTGACTAGCTAATCAGTTAGCCAAGCAAACGTTGCAATGCAAAATCCTTTCGTTCATATTAGCCAGGAAGCCTTTAGCATGCAAACTATCCAGCCACCTAAATACATTAGCTGTGTTAGCAGTCATGGATAACAGACTGAACATTAGCGACCTGCAGCCCAACAAATCAAAATTTACAGTTTTGAAATGTTGAGAATTTTTGCAAGTATTTTCCTGTTACGGCATATAAACAACTTATTCCATCATCAGATTGGGTTTGAAAAGCTGTGTGCTGCCAAAGTCGACACAATGTCACGCCTGTCGGCTCTCCTCTCACCTCTGATCTCCTGGACTCCATTTCCCAAAACCCACCACCCGATGACGTCACTATCACATGTCCGCCTTCTTCCAATCACGTCTGGTTTTCCCGATCATCGTCCCCGGAATTCTGACCACACACACACCTGTCTCTAATCAGTCTGTTTGCTCATATACCTCTCTCATTCATTGTGAAGTATTGCCTCTCTGTGTGTACCGAGCGCTTCTCCCTGTTAGCTACTCTGGTTCTGACTCTGTTCTGATTCTCAGGTTTACTCCTCTTGTTTATCCCCTTTGGTACTTTTGCTGGTTGGTTTGTTTGCTTGGTTTTGACTTCTGCCTGTTTCCAGGTTCTGCCTCTATCTAGCCCTCTTGTTATGTCCGCCCTGATCTTGTAGTTGCTGTGTTTGACTACCAACCTGTTTAATAAACATCATTTGGCTTTTAGCTCAGTCACACACGTCACAATTAGTTTGTTAATCATCACACACTATGTTGTGTTCTTGGGTTCCTCAGGCTCATCTACCCAACTTCACTGGAGATAATAAAACAATAGAACAGCCATTAAGATAGTGTGAGGATTACCCTGAGGGAAAATGGAAGTGGACAAGCTTCAAACTGGTGTCGGAGCGCGTGGTTAGAGACTGGCTGCCCAAGGCTGCACAAAGCAGCTAATTTCTGTGTTCTTCCAGAATGCACCATTTATTACACCAATCAGCTCCACACTGTACGTTTACTGCAGTAGTTTATAGTGTGGACATGGATTAAGCCTAAATCACACTGCCCGGTGGTGATACACTACTGAAACACCTTTTCACTCTAGCCCTAGGTTTAGTCAGTGACACATTGCCATTGGCTGACGTATATTAATTCAGACCTTAGAAATCCAGTCCTCAGGATCCGCAGCCAGTCCACATCTTTGTTCTAGCCCATCCGGCATTAAAGGGTGTAGGGCTTGCTTAGCACAGATGTTTCAGGAACTGGAAAAATGTGGAGTGACTGGTGGTCCCTGGGCATTCCTTGGCCTTCAATCACATGCAATTTAATTCAGGCCAAATAATTTGCATGACTCACTATAGATTCTGCTGGAGATGGAGTTGCAACCATATTCCTGGTGGAATCTACTGGTCTATCTATCTATCTATCTATCTATCTGTCTGTCTATCTATCTATCTATCTATCTGTCTGTCTGTCTGTCTGTCTGTCTGTCTGTTTGTCTGTCTGTCTGTCTGTCTGTCTGTCTGTCTGTCTGCCTGTCTATCTATCTATCTATCTATCTGTCTGTCTGTCTGTCTGTCTATCTATCTGTCTATCTATCTATCTATCTATCTGCTTGTACACTGTTCTCATGTTGTACTGCTGTTTTGATGTCACCTTATCATCCTCATGCTTTCAAATCTAATACCTGCTGAAGACGAAGGCTTCAACACAAAACCACAAGGACCCAAAGTCAGCACCGATGCTGCCTTGAGTTGGCCAGCTCTGATGAAGTTCATTAGCGAGGGAAGCTATTTTTAAGCATCTCTCTTGGTGAGATGTCCCCAGACTGGTGAACTCCTCGCTTTGTGCCGTGTGCATGTCTCAACAATCCTCCAGCCCCCAACCAGAACACACAACTGTGTCAGCTTCACTCGCATCACTTCGCTCCACGTGACACACACACACACACAAGGCCATGTTGGTACAGAACACGAGGCACACACCCCCACATCGAGCAACTGCTGATGGAGAATCACTACTGGTGGAATAATTCAATCCAAGAAACGAGCACAGGATGATTCTGTACCAGTCAAATACGTTTGGAATGTCTTTTATAATTCCCTGAACTTTGGTTTTGGTTTTGGGAACTCCTGATTTATACTTGTTCTCCTGATGCAAGTGGGATATCTCTTATTTAGTCTCTATTCAATCTCCCGAAACATCAATGACTTGGACTTAATGGCTGTTTTGACTGGGAAATTAAGGGCAACGAAGAGTAGATTGATTTTGCACACGGGGGTTTATTAATAATAGATGGGACTAATCCGAATGAATGGAGGTCTATGGTCCGAACCAAAGACTGGCTGCAATCTTTATTCCATGTACATGATAGCATGTCCCTGCTGTCGCAAGGAAAATTTTACAACAGGAAAAACCTACTTTACTTTTAATGTAAGTCAATGGAATTAGACTCAGACTGTTTTGCAAGTCACTTTAGGTCATTTCTTTTAGCCCCCTTATCATCATGAGTCTGAAAGGCAGTGGCCAAAACTGAAGTACAACAAAAACGGTGATCTGAGTCTTGAATTCCGTTTAGTGCATTCCCCTTTCCCAACAGCGGCTACAACCTCATTAGGAACTCCAAGCAAGTAGCAGCTTTCACTTCCACATGCTGACTACATGTGTTTAAATCCATCAGAGTCAGCATTAAACCAACACTGCATGCCACAGTACATGGTACCCACCTGATCTAATACTGGTGTTGGCACTTGCACAGCACTAATGAGTCTCCCGGTCTTGGAAATGAAGGTTCCGAAATGATTCCGGCCTTCTAGGAAAACAATATTTCATTGGCATAGCAACTCCATAAGTGCTTCTTTAAGGACATACCATGGAAAGAGTGTTGGTACTGGTACCTTCCTTTTTAAGACTGCAGGTAGAGTCTTCTACAGACAACCTATCAGTAGGACACCATTTACTATTTGGACAGCGTCCAAAACAGGGTCAAAGACTCACAGTGAATGGGACATCACAGAGCCAAATGTGCTGATTCGCTTGGACCTCTCTGAAACTCAACTGGCCAGTCTGAGCCTGATCACTGAGCACTGACTACAACCCCTGGCGAAACGACTGTATTGACCTGCTAACACAGAATTCACGTCTATGGGTGAGCCAGTGGTGCCATAAGGTGCCACTTGGGAAAGTTCGCCATGCGAGGTAATAAATCAGCTTCTAGCAGCTTTTAATAGAGTAAAATATGAGAGACACATTAGTAATGCATTCTGCTAATAGGAATTAATGGAGGTCTATAGTCCAAACCAGGTGCTGCCCTACATCTTTATTTCTGGCCGTATTTCTTTGGAAGCATGATATTCCTTGCCTAGATGTTAGCATTAGCCTGTATAAGCATTCCCAACCTGTCTGTAGACAATGCCATTCAAGTCAAATAGCACTTGAAGGGAAAACTAGAGCCCAAGACTCATAGGCAGCTGTCAGTTCGCACCACAGTATCTACCGTAGTCCTGTTGACAACAAACACATGGTAACAACCACGTAAACGCGCCGTCACGTGCTCAAACCTCGCGACGCTAACCAAATTACATCCTTGCGCAATATAGATTATAATTGGCGCGAGCGTTCTCGGCGAATATGCGGGCCCAAGAACCGGCGCTTACCTCCAGATCTGTCCGAGTTGCAGGATGTGGATGATGGACTGCATCAGCCAGATGCAGAAGGAGCAGGACGCCGAGCGTTTCTGGTTAGTCCGCGCCGCGTTGGTGGTGCTGCTGCTGCTGTTGCTGCTGCTGTTGGTGGCGGTATTGGTGTTGCTTTTGCTGGCCGTGCTGGCTTGCCTCTGAGGCGTGGACGGGTGGGCTGCTCCTACGTCGCCGTGCGAAGCCGAGCAGCTCAGGAGCTTGCCGTCCATGTGCGAACAGCCCGAGGAAGAGGAGGAGCCCTCCGCGGTGCTGAAGTCGTGCACGAACCATCTGAAACTGAAGACCTGCACGGAAAAAGAGCCGAGCACCACGAAAAACAGCGTCAGGCCGAACCACCAGTAGTCTCGGCGCAGGTAGTAGTCGACGGACAGCCACACGTCCGTGCCCACGTCGGCGAAATACACGGCCACTGCGGCTAGAATCCACAAGCAGTCCCAGATCGTGTAGCGCTGCCGCTCCCTGCCCAGGCGCAGGCACGTCGAGTTGGAGCCGCCGCAGCAGCGCGAGCCCCCGTTGACGTTGAAGTCCGCCTCCCCGGCGCCCGAGTCCGGCTGCGAGCCTGGCGCGAGCCCCTGCACGGAGCCGGAGTGGTCCGAGTTCTGCAGAGGCGTGAACGCCACGTCGCTTTTCTTCATTTTCAACACCCCGTCGGATTTAGCAGCCATTGCGGCATCAACAACAGCGGCAGCAGCATCAACAGCGGCAGCGGGTTCCCCTACTGCTGCTTCAGCTTCTCCTCCTTCTTCTTCTTTCCTTCGTCTTCCTTTTCTCTCTCCTCTTTCTCTCCTCCTCCTCCTCTTCCTCGCTTCAGCTTCTGTCTTCCAGGCGGTGGAGGAGAGAAGACGGTGGGCTGGGCAACCTCCTGCTCCTCTTCTTCTTCTTCCGCCTCAGCTACAGCGCCGCCTGCACGGCACAAAGCAACACTTCCTTTTGGTAGCGGGTACGAACCATATGCTCTCCCGTGGCTCATGCTTAAAACCATGACATCATTGCTTTGCAACTCGTCCCCACGCCTCTCTCCATCATGGTGCTTCGTCTGTGCTCGCCGCGCGCGCGCCCCAGAAGCCGCGGATTGCACGAGCGTCGAACGTCAAAACGCAGCTTAGCAACCTTAGCTTAGGCTTTTTCTCACCATTGTGCCCGAGCTAATTGAAGACCGTGCTCAAAGGAGGGGGAGTTCGTTGGGCTTAGATGTGCTAATGTCGAGTTTAATTGCAAGTGCATTTAATGCTGGCGTACCGAAGTTGTGCTGACGCCGGGGCATCGTTAAAGCCGTTGTTTGTTTCGGAGCACAGGGACTTTTAAGCAGTTAGCCGAGGCAGAGTTAGCCTACCTTGTGATTGGAAAGCAGGAAAAACGTCTAAACGTCCGAACACGAGCATTGGTGAACGCTTTAGGGTGAGGACTGGCTTCAGCTTTCTCTCGGAGCTCTGACGAATGCTCGGATATTGTCCCTCATAAATCGATCAGTGGAATGTCCTCCGCTGTTCCACGTTAATGAAAACCAAGTTCCGTACCACGGACAGCTCCCTCCGCGTACATATATCGAGCTGGGCTGGTTTCAGCACCACGGTCAGCTCCCCGGCTAACATACATACAGCTGGGCTGATTCCAGCACCACGGACAGCTCCCAGACTAACATATATACACCTGGGTTGGTTTCAGCACCACGGACGGCTCCTCCCACCATCCGCCAACATACAGGAGCATAGCGAGCCGGGCTGGTTTCACCACCACGGACAACTCCCCCCTCCGCTTACTCAAATCGACCGGGGCTGGTTTCAGCACCACGGCCAGCCCGGGGCGGACCGTTTCAGCACATCCAGCTCATCTCCCTTCAGCTCCTACAGTGTGCAAAACAAACTGCATTTAGACGTTCATGTGATCAGCACCGCCATTGTGCCGGCTGGGGCTAACTTGCGTCATGATCAAATTTATTGCCACCCTTGAGGAGCTGTACGACGCGGTGTGTTGTCGACACGCCCTCTTGCACGCGAGCACACACACACACATGGACACAGTGGGCGCTTTGTGGACGGTAGCGTTCTCTGCCAGCGTTTATTTATAAAGCCATTGGGTTTGTGGGTATGACGCCTGTGTATCCTTGCTGCAAGATATTTTAGGGGCTCTAACACGGTGCCAGCATGAGAGGGGTGGTGTCGAAGTGTTGCTGTCCGAGACCACTGGTGGGCTGCCTGGACTGACTGAAGAGTGATGAATAAGGCTTATTAGCCACTGGGTTACATGTACAGCAGCTTCTTTGTTGGATGTGTGTGCATCTCCTCTTCTCAGTGAGGAGGTTCTTGAACAGCTACACATCCTTTCAGACCTCCGTAGTGTTGAGGTGAGTCTTCTCACAGTGGAAGAAGGATGGACAGAAACACCTGTGGATGTTCTCCGATCTGAAGCAGGAGTGGAGCTTGATGTTCTCCTTTCTCTCAGAGATGAGAGCTCTAAGTGCTGTGTATCTTATTGGGGACAGTTCTGGTGGTCTGCCCAGGTGGTTGTTAGGAGTTTTATTTACTGTGGTAGTTTTTAGCTCCTCCCATCCAAATGAATGGACATTCTAGTAGTTCACATCTTCTATACCATAGCCTCAGTACTGTGCGACAGATCTACAGTGTGCTAATTTGACCACTTAGTTATTTGTTTACATCTTCTGGCTGCTGTTGTATGTAAGTTTCATGATATGCACAGACATTCTAGGGCTATTAAAGATTGGTGCTTGGGGGCCATGCTTCCAGACCCCTGAGTACAGGTCTAGACCCCATCAATAAACCTATAGTGAAGCCCCTTCCACCTTCTCTGTAGCTTTTGTAACTTTTTGTAACTTGTGTTATTGTAATTTACCAGCTTCCTTCCATATGTGGGTGGATTATCTTTTATGTAATCTCCTTAGATATACGTAAATGAAGAACCTATACTGTGTGTACTGAATGGTCATTTTGACCATTACATAATAGATAGAATTATATAAAGTATATTCTATATTATATACAGTATACTCAATTATATGCACAATCTTGAACTGCTATGGCCAAATGACTGTTTATTGAGTTTACTGATTTGATGAAAAATGAGATGACATTAAATATGGCGTGTAGAAAAGCTATGGATCATTTTGTGTTGATGTTTGTTCCTATATGTTACAGGGGCCACAGAAAGCATTTGTCAAGTACTTTAAATGATTCTCTCTTCATGTGTTCACTCTGATGTTCTACAGAGAAGACTTTGGTAACCCTGATGTGGTTCTACACCCCCATTTCCCCCCTATGATCTTGAATGAAACGAGCTGCTGTCCCCTGTTTGGTGGGCTTCTCGTGAATAATCTGAAGAGCTCTGCTCTGATTGGCCGGTTTACAGCGGGACACCACCAGTGATGATCACACAGAAGCAACATGTGGAAATACACTAACTAAAATGAGCCTCTGTGTAAATAAGCTCCGCCCTCATACTATTTAGTTAGCTATGCTAAGTACTTGGAGCTAATGCTAGTAGCTAACGTTACCTATGCTAGCTACTGGCTTTCCATCTGGACATCAACACACAGAAGATTAAAGTTGTTCCTCACTATGGAACTCTCAGGTTAAGATGATCTGCTCCAACCGGCAAACACGGATACAATCACACGGCATGGCTGCTACTTACAGGCTGCTGTTGGGGTTGGGATGCTAATAAAGGTGGAGCTGCTCTTGGAACACTGGAACGCTGGACTTCTCCACATAGTCCACCATTTCGGTTGCTGCAGCTCCACTGTGGCTGTATGTAAATGTTGGGGGTGTAAATATTAAGGAGTCTGTTAACAGGAGGGTTTCTATCACACACACACACAGACACACACAGACACACACGCACACACACGCACACACACACGCAAACATGCACACACACACACACACACACACACACAGACACACACATGCACACACACTCAGACAAAAGTCCTCTTGACATTGCATTAAATAATTAGTGTGTGTGTGAGAGAGACAGAGATAGCACAGTGTACAGTCCACAATCTCCACAGTACTTTGCTGGCTCTTCTCCTCAGGCTGTCATTTCTGTGCCACCTGGTCAAGCTTCGGAGATGACACCATCTGTCATCATCAGCTGTGTCAGACCTTGGCAGTGTGGCATGACTCGTGGGCCGAGCTTTACTGCATCCATTTCAGGCCTTGTTTGTGTGCGCGCACGTGCGCTCACACACACACACACACACACACACAGTGTATAATTTACATAAGTGTCTATATGTGACAATAATGTCCCATAAGCCTTAATAATACATATCTAAGTATCTCTATTACATATCCTATATATACATATACAATGAGTTGTTATTGAATTCAGTTGTCTCAGTTACACCCACTGCTAATAAAATCAAGCACATAGTCATGCAGTGTCCATAGACAAACATTGGCAGCAGAATGGGTCACACTGCAGGGCTCAGTAACCTTAAATGTGGCACCATCGTAGTATGTCACCTTTGCCACAGGTCAGCTCAATTCTGTTCTGCTAGAGCTGCCCTAGACAACTGTAATTACTATTACTATGAAACGGAAGCATCTAGGAGCAACAACAGCTCATCCACAAAGTAGTAGACCATGCAAACTCATATAGTGGGGCTGCCGAGTGAAATGCCTACCCTTAGTTACATCCAGTCTCTGGAAAAAACATCAGAAAAAACAAAAACTGTGCATCGGGAGCTTCATGAAATAGGTCTCCATGGCCGAGCAGCTGCACACATGTGCAATGGCGGGCATCGACTGGCATGGTGTAAAGCACTGCCACTGGACTCTGGAGCAGTGGAAACGTGTTCTCTGGAGTGATGATGAATCATACTTCACTATCTGGCACACTGATGGAGGAACCCGGGTTTGGAGGATGATTCCAAGAGAACGCTCCCTATGGGAATGCATGGTGCCAACGTTTGATGGAGGAGGGATAAAGAACTGGGGCTGCGGGGGTGTGTAAACACCTCAGTGCCACTGCTGGACCTAGAATACTCCACCAACTGCAACTATCCAGCCAACAGCGTCCTGTCGAGAGCATCCTGTGTCCATTGATGAAGGACTAGAGGATGACCAACACTGCACTGTGCAGCAGCAGATGAGCTATCGTCTCTGACTGTACATCTACAAGGTGGACCAGCAAGGTAGGAGTGTCTAATAGAGTGGACAGTCAGTGGACACAGTGTGTAAACACTCCAGCAGCACTGCTGTGTCTGATCCACTCACACCAGCACAACACACACTAACACACCACCACCACGTCAGTGTCACTGCAGTGCTGAGAATGATCCACCACCCACATACTACCTGCTCTGTGGTGGTCCTGTGGGGGTCCTGACCATTGAAGAACAGGGTAATACAGTATACAGAGGAACAGATGGACTACAGTCTGGAACTGTACAAATACAGAGTGGCCTATATGGTCAGTGGAGCTGGTATAATAAATGATAAATATAATTATATATATATACCTAACCCTTTTACCCCCGGTAACCAAAACAAATAGTTTTACCCTTTAACTTTATTCATTTATTTACTTTAGTTTTGTACTTCTCAAAGTCAGGAGCATTTTGCTGGTTTATCATCATTATCATTTTTATTTATGGTGCCCTTTCCAGGCTCAAGGACTCTATGCAAGCCCATAGAACATAGAAGACATTTAACAACACAGAAGGCCAGGAAAGACTAGAAAGTCAACAGAATTCACAACAGCACACTTGCCAGAAATGGGGGACACATATGAGGCCGCATGACTACAGGAATACATGATTAAACATATACCGCAAGACGAAGAAGAGGAAGAGTGATGGGAATGTCCCATATTTAAGTACCTATGTGTATTATAGATATGAAAGTGTCTATATGTAATATACACTCACTTTATCAGGAAAACCTGGTATCTACACTCACTGTCCACTGTATCAGCTCCACTGACCATATAGGACACTCTGTAGTTGTACAGTTCCAGACTGTAGTCCATCTGTTTCTCTGTGTACTGTATTACCCTGTTCTTCAATGGTCAGGACCCCCACAGGACCACCACAGAGCAGGTACTATGTGGGTGGTGGATCATTCTCAGCACTGCAGTGCCACTGACATGGTGGTGGCGTGTTAGTGTGTGTTGTACAGGTGGACACAGCAGTGCTGCTGGAGTTTGCCATGCTGGAGAAACCCGAGACCACCTTTCTGATGGTACTTGATGTTAGCTAAGAATCTGCATGTTCTCACCCGTAAGGTGGCCATTTATTTTGATCAAATCACCAACTCACTTTGTAGAAATGCAGTCCAAACCAGCAGGGAACCTCCAGCACGCGTCACTTTGAAACACAGACACTGATCCATGCTTCGGTCTTCAGCCCTTCGGCAAACAAACGGCCTTCTGCTGGAGCCAAAACGTTTTAATCTTGGCTCATCAGTCCAGAGCACATGCTGTTATTGTTCTGCCCCCCAGTCCTCATGTTGCTGTAAGTAGGTGAATCTTGGCTTGGCTATTATAAAGCCTTGGACTTGGCTTTATTAACACCTCGGATAAATGACTTTATGATCACTCACTCCTCTATGGGTCTAATCCACAGTCAAACGGACCCTCACTCCTCTATGTGTCTAATCCACAGCCGTACTGACCCTCACTCCTCTATGTGTCTAATCCACAGTCGTACTGACCCTCACTCCTCTATGTGTCTAAATCACAGTCATACTGACCCTCACTCCTCTATGTGTCTAATCCACACTCATACGGACCCTCACTCCTCTATGTGTCTAATGCACAGCCGTACTGACCCTCACTCCTCTATGTGTCTAATCCACCCCCATACTGACCCTCACTCCTCTATGTGTCTAATCCACAGTCGTCCTGACCCTCACTCCTCTATGTGTCTAATCCACAGTCGTCCTGACCCTCACTCCTCTATGTGTCTAATGCACAGCTGTACTGACCCTCACTCCTCTATGTGTCTAATCCACCCCCATACTGACCCTCACTCATATGTGTCTAATCCACAGTGATACTGACCCTCATTCCTCTATGTGTCTAATCCACAGTCGTACTGACCCTCACTTTAGCAACTTCCTAGCAACACCTTAGCAACAAACCCTATTGGCAAATGACTGGCAACACATTAACCACTTCCTGCCAGCACTATTGCAATAGCACAGCAATTACCTAACAACCATAAATAGTATTAAAATATTATTTTGTAGGTAATTCACACAGATACTGACATAATAATAATAACAATTATTATTATTATTATTATTATTATTATTATTATTATTATTTCATATAGGCACCTCTCTCTCTCTCTATTTCCTTCTGTCAGAAACAACAAATGTAGTAGACAGCAAAAGATAGCAAGAGAGTAACGCTCAGTACAGTAACAGCGGTAATGGAAAACAGGTGTGTGTAATCAGTATTCATCAGCCAATGAGGAACGGGAGAATGAGGTATGATTGGTGAGTTCTGGACATGTGGTTGTAACATCATCAGGTATTGAACTCTGGGAGATGGAGTAATGTATGTATATATATATACATATATATATATATATATATACATTAATAGATTCACACACAAACACACACACACACACACACACACACACACATAGATATATATACAAGTGTATATGCTTGATGCTTGTAAGTACATATACGTCCCCTATATACCGTAGAACATACCGTAGCTTTTTCCCAGGTTTTTCTACAAAGCCAAAACCTCCACCTCGACCGTATACACCACAGACAGGGTAACGTGGCCTGTAGGGGTTTGTGTAAAATATTTGAGCTAGATAATTACAGGGTTCAGGCTTTCAGCTCGATGTAATTTAAATTTGATTCAAATTAGCATGAATACCTCTCCACAATGCAAATCATTTGAAAATGTGTTAGAGACTATTGATGAACTTCCAAAATGATTAAGATAATACTCTTTCATTGAGAAGTTAATGGAGGATAATTACAGAGATGCAGAAAGCCTCCTTTAATTTCCCCCAGCAATTAGGCTTCGGAAACACAATTATTATCTTAATTTACTTCCATTTTGGAAAACCACAGGCGTCTGTCAAACTGCGGGCAACTGGCCATCGTATATTTTCATTTAAGAATTTCTGTTCCTCTTTTTTAAAACTGAAATCAGTGCTAAGTGTGTTAGTTATTCAAAACAGCTTGCTGCCGGCCTCCCAGTGCAACCGCAATACAATTATAGCTCCTCTCATTGATCTGAGCACGCTCTGTCAGGGGACCGCACCCGGCCTCCAGTGCACTCTCACCCCAGCCCCTCAGACAGTGATTCCTTATGGCAGACATTGTATATGCAAACCTGTGCAGATTCTGACATGCATCATCTTCAGCTGATTATTGCTGCCATATGAAGCTGTTTTATTCCTGCTGGCCATTTACCATGTGTGAACATTCTCCGATGTGACGTGAAATGGTCCAAAATGACTTCTATACATAAAATCTCATTACACTAAAATATTCACCCACCGGCCACTTTCATTAGGTACACCCCCTTATTTCTACACTAAGTGTCCACGTTATCAGCTCCACTGACCATATAGGAGCACTCTGTAGTTGTACAGGTCCAGACTGTAGTCCATCTGTTTCTCTGTATACTGTATTACCCTGTTCTTCAATGGTCAGGACCCCCACAGGACCACCACAGAGCAGGTAGTATGTGGGTGGTGGATCATTCTCAGCACTGCAGTGACACTGACGTGGTGGTGGTGTGTTAGTGTGTGTTGTGCTGCTGGAGTGTTTAAACACTGTGTCCACTCACTGTCCACTCTATTAGACACTCCTACCTTGCTGGTCCACCTTGTAGATGTACAGTCAGAGACGATAGCTCATCTGCTGCTGCACAGTGCAGTGTTGGTCATCCTCTAGTCCTTCATTAGTGGCTGCTGGCCGCAGGACGCTGCCCACAAGACGATGCTCACAAGACACTGCTCACACGATGCTGCCCACAGGATGCTGCCCACAAGACGCTGCTCACAATACGCTGCTCACTTAGTAATCACCTGGGATAACATAGCAACAGCTGTAGCAACAACTTGGCAATCACCTGTGATACCACAGCAACAATGTAACAACACCTTAGCAACCCCCAGGGATAACATAGCAACAGCCCAGCAACATCCTTAGAAACCACCTGGGATAACATGATAACAGCGTAGCAACTCCTGAGCAATCACCTGTAATACTACAGCATTAACATAGCAACACCTTAGCAACCACCTTGGATAAAATAGCAACAGCCTAGCAACATCCTTTGCAACAACCTGGGATAACATAGCAACAACATAGCAACACCTTAGCAATCACCTGCGATACCACAGCAACAAT
>CM067493.1:26848769-26865818 GCA_034552555.1 Semaprochilodus insignis
TGTGTCTACACCACCGATGTGTCTACACCACCGATGTGTCTACACCATTCATGTATCTACACCACCGATGTGTCTACACCACCGATGTGTCTACACCACCGATGTGTCTACACCACTCATGTATCTACACCACTCATGTGTCTACACTACCGATGTGTCTACACCACTCATGCGTCTACACCACTCATGTGTCTACACCACCGATGTGTCTACACCACTCATGCGTCTACACCACCGATGTGTCTACACCACTCATGTGTCTACACCACCGATGTGTCTACACCACCGATGTGTCTACACCACTCATGTGTCTACACCACCGATGTGTCTACACCACTCATGTGTCTACACCACCGATGTGTCTACACCATTCATGTATCTACACCACTTATGTGTCTACACCACCAATGTGTCTACACCACTCATGTGTCTACACCACCGATGTGTCTACACCACCGATGTGTCTACACCACCGATGTGTCTACACCACTCATGTGTCTACACCACTCATGTGTCTACACCACCGATGTGTCTACACCACCGATGCGTCTACACCACTCATGCGTCTACACCACTCATGCGTCTACACCACTAATGTGTCTACACCACCGATGTGTCTACACCACCGATGTGTCTACACCACTCATGTGTCTACACCACCGATGTGTCTACACCACTCATGTGTCTACACCACCTATGTGTCAACAACCACTAATGCTCAAGTTTTTCACCGCTAATGTCACTTCGCCACCTCGTGTCATGTTAACCAAGACGGAGACGAAGCTCACGTTAATGTGATGTGAATCTAAAGTGATGTTAATCTGTTCATTCCCACGTGTCACCACAGCTTCCAGGGTGGGAATAAATGTGGCAATATAAGCATACGGAGAACTACCTGTGTGGCTTAGACGCTGTGAATGTGGAGACCTTGAAAATGGGCTACTGTGGGTGGAGCTACACGTCATACTGCAGCCAGCCAGCAGGGGGCAGTAGACCTGTGGTTGACCTGTGGTTGCAAATACTGTTTTAACACAACCGATAAAAAGGCACTCCAGTACAGTGTGTGGGGTTTTTCCCTCAGCCCCTGACTACTAACAGGATGTTGTTTGACACTATCCAGGTGCTAATCCTGCTCGGAGCATCTCCGGCATGTGTAAAAGAGTAAAGGTTGTGCTTTGATAGCACACCGTTTGAGATGGGGTCCCCTCCAGGGCAGTGAGGGGCGCGGGGGTTCAGTGGTGGAAGCCCTGCTGTGAGCTTCATTAGAGCTGGATTAGAGGAGTTTTGATGCCGGTTTGTGAGCTGCTCAAGGGGGTTTTGAGATGACTCACTGATGCCGTTGTCACGCAGGTATCCCGCCAGGCCTTGCCGCTGATACTCCGGGTCATTCTCCCGCTTCCACAACTGGAACTGCTCACAGGACAGACCTGCGTGCTGGGCCTCCCACTACAGAGACAAAAGGATAATACAGGTTTTCACAAAAATCACACGCCTGCATTCCAGACGCAGCACTGTGCAATCCATGCTTCGTTAATGAAATCAGGCTGGATGATGATGGAACTGAACTGATCCATGCAATGGCTGGAGCACAGCATGGAAACAGGAAACCAAACCTGTGCTCTTCTAGCTGTATCCTTCTATCCCACATAAGCTCACCAGACATAAAACGAGTCCCCTGTGACTGAAACATTCCATAACAGTGTGTAACACCTCCACCAGCACCTATAACAGCTGTGATTGGATATGGCTTGTACTGGACAAGTTTCTGGATGTAGCCACATCAATGTTCAGACACTCTTACATCAAAGAATTGGTCAGTTGGTCCAGATTTGGTGGATGCCTTCCCTGGCACAATTCCGAGGAGAATTCCCTGTAGACTGGGATTTTAGCCACTGCTGGTAGACCCGTATGACCGTACGCTTCCATACACCTGCAGATTCAGCTACTTCCTTCACACTATGGTCTTTGACACGCCCAAATGCAGTCACTCCTTTTAGCCAATCATTAACATCTGCTCTGGAGCCATTTTCCACACATGGAACGAGACATTCCCTGCACTGTACCACCTCCTCTTAGACTCGGACTTATAGAAATATATTAAATGTATAGCAGCTTGGGGAAAAAAAGTATGCATATATATATTACGTGAAATTTATTAGATATGCAAATTTAGTAACCTTAAATATACAGCAGCATGGAATATTGTGTATATTAATATTAAAGAGGTAGATAAGGTTGGGCGAGTGCATGAAAGGGCATGGTGTCCAGTATAAAAACCCTAATGTCTGGACAGCAGCATAAGTAGAATTCGGAGTTGAGCAGTCTGATGACCTTAGCTGTTGTAGAACCTGGTGGTCCTGCACCGGATGCTGCAGAACCTTCTTCCAGAAGCCAGCAGGGAAAACAGTCCCCAGTGAGGATGTGAGGGGTCTGGCTCTGGACTTGCAGCGCACAGGTGCAAGGTCCTGAATGGATCTCAATCTATGGATCCCGTCACTCACACCCCGCAGGGATTTACAGCCCCATCATCCTTGTGCAGCGCCATCTACAGGAGCCTGAAGTTACTACCACCTTTAACATGTAAGGTGACACATTTTTTGTCTGGTGAGCTTATTAATAATCTTTTTTTTTTTTTTTAATGTAAAAATAAATAAATAAATAAATGAATGAATATATAAATAAATAAGAGAGGACTTTCGCACAGTACTGAACTGAAATGAAGAGGGTGGGTTAAAGGAAACAGCCAGCCAAAGCAAAACCAAGCACCGTAAACACTGACCTTCTCGCTGTTTGTGTGCGTGTGTCCACTCTGCATTAATACTCACAGGTTTCTTACACTGAGCGCAGAAGCTGTTCCTGCACTGCAGACAAGTGACCTTGAGCTGATCGCCATCGTAGATGAAACCGTATGAGCACTGAGAAAGAGAGAGAGGGAAAAAGAGAAAGTGAGAGAAAGCCAGAGATAAAGTTGTGGAGGAAAAGAAGTAATACTGTTCCCCGCACTCAGCACTTAGAAGGTCACTGTAACCCCGACTACGATCGCTCTGAAGTGTTGGCTTATATCTGATGGCATTAAAGCAGTGCATTAGTTCAGGGAAAGGCCAGCACAGAGGTGGATTTGGGGCCCATTTAGCCTTCAGGAGGAGCCCATTCTGCCAGGGCACCGGGGCCGTTCAGAACATTAAACTTTAACTACTGCTTAAAAATACAGATGGCCTCGGATTATGCAGACAAAACATGAACTCCACGACACACCAGTCCTATCCAACAAACAAACCCGGCAGATTTTTCTCATCCACTTGCTTAGATCACTGATAAGAACTAATGATCTGTTTTTTAAAAATAATAGCAGAAATGCTAGAAAACTGCAAACCTTGAGGTTAAAAAAAAACCCACAAGCAATGGTTCAGTCTTCATCAAGTGCTGCAGCTGATATAAACTCCTCGAGATGAATCCTCCAGTCTGCGCTTGAAGTTCCATACTGCATACTGTGTATTGCATACTGCACCTATGTATGCTGTATACAAGATTTTGGGCAATATGCCAAAAAATTTAACTAACAAAACTTAACAATTCCTGAAGACGTTTTCACGCCATGCAATATGCATGCACATTCGGTTTTCCTCAGGACGTTTTCACACTTGGACTGCTGAGTCAGGGATTCTGAAATTAGTTTTCCAGTTAGATAAAAGGTGCAGATCTGGGGGTGTGCTGCCGTCCTGCTGCTCTTTCATGCAAGAGCTCGGACTTCTCAGTGAGCCCTCATGTCTTTGTTACCTTCTGTCTCACCCTTTTAGTTATGTTGTGATGGCCAGGCCTGCCGGAGTCACTGCTGCACTCTGTTAACATCGTATATTGTCCCCAGTTCTCCTTGTCTGTGTATTTCTTTGCCCGGGCTGAACAACTGCCCATCCTGTGTGGTCTGAGTGGAACAACTGCCCACCCTGTGTGGTCTGAGTGGAACAACTACCCACCCTGTGCGGTCTGGTGCAGAACAACTGCCCATCCTGTGTGGTCTGAGTGGATCAACTGCTCCCCCTATGTGGTCTGAGTGGAACAACTGACCATCCTGTGCGGTCTGGTGCAGAACAACTGCCCATCCTGTGCGGTCTGGTGCAGAACAACTGCCCATCCTATGCGGTCTGGTGCAGAACAACTACCCATCCTGTGCAGTCTGGTGCTGAACAACTGCCCATCCTATGCGGTCTGGTGCAGAACAACCGCCCATCCTGTGCGGTCTGGTGCTGAACAACTGCCCATCCTGTGTGGCCTGAGTGGAACAACTGCCCACCCTGTGTGGTCTGAGTGGAACAACTGCCCGCCCTGTGTGGTCTGAGTGGAACAACTGCCCGCCCTGTGTGGTCTGAGTGGAACAACTGCCCGCCCTGTGTGGTCTGAGTGGAACAACTGCCCGCCCTGTGTGGTCTGAGTGGAACAACTGCCCGCCCTGTGTGGTCTGAGTGGAACAACTGCCCGCCCTGTGTGGTCTGAGTGGAACAACTGCCCGCCCTGTGTGGTCTGAGTGGAACAACTGCCCGCCCTGTGTGGTCTGAGTGGAACAACTGCCCGCCCTGTGTGGTCTGAGTGGAACAACTGCCCGCCCTGTGTGGTCTGAGTGGAACAACTGCCCGCCCTGTGTGGTCTGAGTGGAACAACTGCCCGCCCTGTGTGGTCTGAGTGGAACAACTGCCCGCCCTGTGTGGTCTGAGTGGAACAACTGCCCGCCCTGTGTGGTCTGAGTGGAACAACTGCCCGCCCTGTGTGGTCTGAGTGGAACAACTGCCCGCCCTGTGTGGTCTGAGTGGAACAACTGCCCGCCCTGTGTGGTCTGAGTGGAACAACTGCCCGCCCTGTGTGGTCTGAGTGGAACAACTGCCCGCCCTGTGTGGTCTGAGTGGAACAACTGCCCGCCCTGTGTGGTCTGAGTGGAACAACTGCCCGCCCTGTGTGGTCTGAGTGGAACAACTGACCATCCTGTGTGGCCTGATGCTGAACTACTGCCCATCCTATGTGGCCTGATGCTGAACTACTGCCCATCCTGTGTGGTCTGGTGCATAACTACTGCCCATCCTGTGTGGTCTGAGTGGAACAACTGCCCATCCTGTATGTAATGACCTCTCGAGAGTTCAGTTTGCTTGTAGTTTGATTGATTTGTGCATTGTGAAAGTATGCTCCACTTTGCAGCTCCACGTCGCTTCATGTTTTGCCTCATAGCATAGACCTCAAGGTTTACCATATGTACGTACACAGCCACAGTCTTCCAGCACTTCAGTAAAGATCATATAAGGTACTACAGGATAAAGCCTGCCTGTGATCTCGTGACAAGACAGCAGCGCTGATACATTAAAGCTATAAGATGTGAGAGCCTGTGTGAGTTTACTGTGTTAAAGGCTGACGCTGTGCATGCGGTGCTGAGAAACTGCTTTCACGCTGAACACTGAATGAATGAAAATTCACCGCTGCTCTTTCAAACACTCCCCAGTATTATTTTCCGTGGGGTGTGTGCCACAGATTTCCTCTGCCTCGAGCTGAGCAAAAAAAAAAAGGAAATCCGGTACGTGGGGTCATTTTGTGCACGGCATTAAGGCCAAGTCTCAGCACGGCCAATAGGACAGCAGTAGGGATGTCTGGCAGTCACCAAGTTTGGGGTTACGGTTAGGCATTTATGTATGGAGACTGCTGTAAGACATTATATTATATAATTAGATAATGTTGGAGCATTATTTCTTAAAACAATCATTTGCCAAAGGAATTACACAACTTTGCTGGATCAAATTACCTAAAATATTCTTACAACAATCTCAAAAAGAACAATATTTATGGATGCAGGCCGAAGGCCGAACACGTTTTTACCGATCAGTGTTTCAATAATTTTGCCTCTTTTTCACCACTGCATAAATTAACTCGGCTAAACCCCAGATAGCAAGTGGATGTGGGCCATGTCTGGCAAAGATATGGCACTGCTGGCCCACTGTCGGCACTGGCAGTCTGCTGTGAGCCAAAAGTGGCCCACATATTTACAAGATGCATTTGGCCCACCTGTCCCAAAACAGACCTGGTCCACTTCTGGCACAGGTACAGCAGAGTTGCCTACTTTTGGCTGAGGCGTGGCCCTAATGTAGTGCATATGTGTCCCACATCTTGCTACTGGGAGCAGTCCACTCAAGTGCTGCCAACCCATCTGGCGAGTGGGCCAGATGAAAATGGGGAATATGGGCCAGATTTGGGCCAGAATAGTTTTGCTGTCTTGGATGTATTTTTGTCCTGGCTTTCAAAGAGAAAACAATCACTGAGGTGCAGATAAAACAGACGTATTGAAACGCATGTGTGCGTGCGCTGAGAAGCTGCTGTCTGTCCCTGTAACACTTCTTAAAGCTAACAGCTCTGTTCTGTTCTTTACCCTGTCTGGAGTTCTGTTTGGCTTGAATACAAGCTGGGAAGCGTCAGCACGCTCCGGTGCTCCGGTGCTCCGGCGACTCACAGTGGAGGAGTAACGCATTATGGGTTACCCCTTAGCTGTTGGCGCTAGCTCAAGACCAAGGAGAAAAGGTCCCGCTCTGGTTCCCGTCTACATCCGTCATTGTTCGGTATAAATTATTCTGTCTTTTCACCCAAAACTGAAAGAGGATTTTTTGCCGTTTTTGGCAGATTCATTTCAGTGGCCGGATATTTGATATTTTCACTCTATTTAAAATGATTCCATTTGCCAAGATACACTTCTTTACATACTGTTTGCAACAGACTCTCGTTACGTGAACGTATGTTAAAAATAGAGAACGTTTTTACCTTCTTCTGTATAGCTACTGTTTTGGAAAGTCTTTTTCCTTTTGGACAGTGACGTTATGCATTAAGTACAGAAGCACATTTACTACCCAGGGTATGCATTACGGCTCATAACCAGAAACTGGCACAACAGTACAGCCCAGTACATGTGACACTGAGTGTTTCAGCAGCAGTGTGTTTATGGCAGCGTGCTTGGGTCATTTACTCACATGGCTGCACCAGAGGAACTTTGGGTCTTTAATGAGAGCCTGTTCAGTCAGCTTCTTATGGAAGAGCTCGTACACCTCTGGCTCCAAACAGTCTCTCAGCTGGATACAGACCAGACACAGAAACAGACACAGACACAGACACAGACACAGAAACAGACACAGACACAGACACAGACACAGAAACAGGATTCAGAGTGAGTTCTCTTAAAGTGCTGTGGTACAAACACCTTTATCAAACTAGAAAAGTGCACTTCTTGAAGAAAAGCACACTGGTGTTCCAAGTGGTTGCTAGGCTGTTGCAGGTTCTATGGCATCCCACACCCTATGCTGCTGCTGGTGTACTTATAAATGTGGTGTGCCAGCTTTCACCCACACAGTTCCACCATTAATGTGCTGTGAGAAGAAAAAACATGCATCGTTTTACAGAAAGTGTGCAGTCAAAAAGCTTATCGTACTCCATTCCAGACCATACCGAACATTTAAGAGCTATCTGAAAATGTGGTCTGGTGCAGAACAACTGCCCATCCTGTGTGTGGTTTGATACGGAACTACTGCCCATCCTGTGTGCTCTGATGCTGAACTACTGCCCATCCTGTGTGGTCTGATGCTGAACTACTGCCCATCCTGTGTGGTCTGATGCTGAACTACTGTCCTACTGTCCGGTTTTGGATAACGTTCCAGTAGCTTTTCACATGGACATGGTCCTGCACGGAACGTTTACAGATCGGGCTGAGCCTGGTTTTCTCTACACGGTTTCGCTAGCGGTACCTAACAATCAAATCTTAGTTCGGTTCACCCACACAAACGCCAAATAACTGAAAGCAGTGCACTTTTTTCTGTCAATCCACCGCTCGGTAAACGTTAAAACTTCAATCTAACACCAGTTTCTACATGTTAAACAGCACCGCCAAACCAGAGGAGAGAAGCTGTAGCCATGGCTAGCATTAGCTCAGCTAGAACACTGCCAGCTCTGCTCACCACAGAACAGGTTCAGTTCTGACTAATGGAAGCTTTACTGGCACACGTTTAGATGATAAAGACTGAACTCAGAACAGGAAGTGGAGTGGCTGATGTTGGAGGGGCAGAAAACAGAAATGAATCTATTCTGTGGTGTTCTGAGTTGTAGCTAAAGCTAGTTCCTCTCTCTGTGCTAACTTAGCTTAGCCAAAGAGATCCCAACCCCTGTTTGTGGTAAGTGCTGTATGTTTGTATGTATGTTTAGCGGTCAGCATTTAGCGTATCTTCTGTGTGGTTATTCCCGGTGTTTCCTGGTTCTGATTTAGCTGCTCAGCAGATGAAACAAGATATCATAATCGGTCTACCGAGTCTGCAGCCATGCAGAGCGGTCCAGAAAATCACTTGGCTCGACGGCGGAAAAGGGGCCAACGTTTCAGCGATAAAACAAGACCTCTCTCACTGCACAGTCGGAATAATGACGGCGGCAAAGCGAGAGGAACCGAAGAAAGAATATTTTAATTTGATTAATCACGTAATAATTCATAGATTAATCAGATCATGAAAAAATCATTAGCAGCAGCTCTACTGATGGTGGCAGAGATCTTATTCCGGTATGTCTCTATGTACCTGAATGTCCAACGTGGAGAAGTAGCTGTTGAGGTGCTCGGGGTCATTGATGTCGGGCTCCCAGCACACTGGACACACCATGTCTCTGATGTGTTTATCCCTGACGGCGATGGTGAAGTGCTGCTTAAAGCAGCCACTGCAGACCGAGCACTGACACGAGGTGAGTGACTGCATCTGAAGAACATCAGAGATCAATACGTCGTTAAGGGTAAAGATATCCCAGAATTTGAGAAACAGAGATTCCAAACTTTTGTTTAAGAACTGGACTGTATGTGTATTCACTGATGTCTACTTACTGATTAATAAACAGATTTAAGATAAACAGATTTTAAAGGTTTCGGAGGAGGAGAGAGATTTGTCGGCTTCTGTGTTTACACGTTTGTTTGGTACCTTGCTGTGGGGAAAGACGGACAGGCAGATCGGGCACTCTTTGGTCAGCACGCGCCGAATGAAGTCGCGGTCGTGTGATTCACGCACGGCTTGTACCACGTCCTCCAGCGTGTAGGGGGCAGCAGGGTCGCGAAGCAGAGACAGAACCAACTCGCAGCGCCCCCAGCTGGGCAGATCATATACGGCAAGCAGCCTCCGGCACACGCGCTGAAACACACAGATAAATAGAAACATGATGAAAAGCACTAAACATCTTTTTTAAGGGGCTGAAATGGGCTGTGTATTCACCCGCTTCTGACTTCCAAGTTTTTTCAGTCCACCTTGATGCAGCAGTGACCTTAATGGCTCATGGGTGCCAGATTGAAACTGCAGTGCTATTTAAGGCGGAACAGAAATCTGAATAAATTAAGTCAACATTTATTTATATGCGCCTTTTACAACTGATGTTGGCACAAAGCAGCTTTACAAAGAGTCCGAGCCCCCAGTGAGCAAGCCAAGGGCCACAGAGGCAAGGAAAAACTCCCTCAGTTCAAAAGGAAGAAACCTCGAGAGGAACCAAGACTCAAAAGGGGAACCCATCCTCCTCGGGTCGACACCAGATAACAAGACAAGCAAGGGAAAGGAGCGTTCAGTGTTTGTATGGTAGAGGAATAAAAGTCTGCTTAGTCTGTAATTAAGTAGTTGGGTCATCGGATGGGTCAGCAGGACGCAGGCCAAGCTTCCACAGTGCAGGACACCCAGGATCTCCGTGGTGGTTAGAGGCAAGCAGTGGCACCCAGTCAGAGCAGAGCATCAGACCACACAGGATGGGCAGCAGTTCAGCTCAGGCAAAGAGAACAGACCGACTGTTAGCTCTGACAGAAGATCTGAACACACTATATGGTGTTAACAGAGTGCAGCAGTGACTCCACTCTGAAGCTGGAAGAGGGGCAAATCTCCTTTCATCCTCTTTTTCCACAATCTTCTGTAAAAACATTGTTTGTTTTTGGGTTTCATTCTTTATTCCATTTCTAACAATTGCTTATTGCGACCCAAATCCTGAGGATAATGAAGATCTGAAGTTTAGGGCATTTAGAAACTGGTTTTGGGAGCGGAGTTGTGCTACAGCAGCTGGCGAACAGCACGGGTGTTGTTTAAAGCTGGTAATTAAACTCTCACTACTGAAATACAGACTATCTCCGGCTTCATGCTCTCAACTCCCAGCATTTCCAGTCACTGAGTCACTGGCCAAGAAGTTCCTAATGGTGTCCTGTGATAATCCATCCCATGCAGCTTGAATATCCTCACACAGTTCCTGCAGATAGTGTGGTAGGGGTGGAGGTGGAGTGACACCAGGCCTTCTGGACGTGTGACATGTGACAACAAACGGTTCATCTTGGCGCTGACCACGGTGCCTCCACACACGGATTCGTTGGTCGTCTCCACCAAGACAAAAGCGGGACTCGTCACTGAAGATGACCCGCTGCCATTCTGAGTCACTCCATGACAGTCTGGTACGACACCATTGCAGTCTTTGGTGACGGTGACGTGGTGTTAAGGACAGTCGTGGTAACGGTCTGGGTACATGTAATCCTGCGTGGTGCAGCCGTCTGCCAAAGGTGCTGCACTAACAGGACGACTCATGGAGGACATCACTGCTCGCTGGATGTCTGTAATCGTGGCTGTTGGGTCAGTCAGGTACAGTAACAAGGCCCGTCCTTGCTTACGTCACATGTGTGGTTGAGTGTGAAACTTCGTTGCATGTCTCACAATGTCAAACCCACCCACCAAGTTTCATTCCTGTGGGTTGATGCCTTCTGGGTGCAGCTATTTGTGCAACCACTTTTTGACGACTGGTCTAAACAATGTTCGAAAGGTATATACGACATATTCATAACCGTTTCATATAATGACTTTCTGTTAGGCAGCAATTAGAGACATGCACATACAGATGTCTGGTTCCTATCACCACCACTGTGAATGATTCAGCCCACTATGAATACCCGAAACAGGTTTACTGTTGAGCCATAAAAGCTCAGTTTAAAAACACTGCCAACCTTTTCCTCACACAGCAGACAAAAGGGCTTTCTATTATAATTTCTCAAACTGACCTTTTTCTTTTATCTAACGCTGCATTTTGAGCGCAGTGGTCTGCCAGGAGTATCTGCTTGGCTTTTCCAGACACAATCATGAAACATAGTTTTGTTTTTGAGACTACATTCCTGTTTCTATAAGCCGATTTGATACAGAGAAAATGGTTGCATTGCAAACTACAACTTCTGGCATTTAATTATGACTGCATAATTAAACGGTTTATACAGCCACACCAAACAAAAAACAAAGTTAGTCCCATGTGACTGAAACGTCCCTGATAGCGTGTAACACCACCACCAGCACCAATAACAGCTGTGATTGGATTGGGCATGTACTGGACAAGTTTCTGGATGTAGGCCACATCAATGTTCAGACGCTCTTACATCAAAGAATTGGTCAGTTGGTCCAGATTTGGTGGATGCCTTCCCTGGCACCGTTCCGAGGAGAATTCCCTGTAGACTGAGATTTTAGCCACTGCTGGTAGACCCGTATGACCGTACGCTTCCATACACCTGCAGATTCAGCTACTTCCTTCACACTATGGTCTTTGGCACGCCCAAATGCAGTCACTCCTTTTAGCCAATCATTAACATCTGCTTTGGAGCCATTTTCCACACATGGATTGAGACATTCCCTCCACTGTACCACCTCTTCCCAATCTATGGATCTCATCACTCACACCCTGCAGGGATTTATAGCCCCATCATCCTCATGCAGCGCCATCTGCAGGAGCCTGAAGGTACTACCACCTTAAACACGCAAGGTGACCACCATTCAGAGGTTAAAGTAAAAAGTCGTCCAAAATGGAAAAATGTTTGTGTGTGTGTGTGTATGTGTGTTTGTGTGTATTCAGTGGGGGTTAACGTGAAATGCTCTGTTCAAGAGGAACCTACCACTTCGGAACTGTTCACAGTGGTGGTAAAGCTTAGAGTATTCCCCAAAGAACTTTACCACCTTACCTTTATTAATATAACATACAAAACCCAGCAGACACGTGTAGGTTCACTGCTGGTTTTGATAGTAAGTAAAATGTCTATATCTGCGCTGTAGACATAGTGACTCCTGGTTCCCATCCCCACCACTGTAGAGAATATCCGAGTTGGTAACTTTCCCTACAACATACCATTTCATATCAAACTCTGAATGACTTTGTTTACATCTAATAGACTGAATTATTCAGAAAAATCAGTGCAATTTCCTTTTAAAGGTGCCATAAGACTGTAAAACTGTATATACTTCACTGAAGTGTAATAAGGAGAGTTCAGTACACACAACTGACATACCATGAACCTCAAACACTGTAATTCCTCCTTCAAATCCAAATCCTGCATTTCCAAAAGAGGTACGGTAGAACGGGCCGATTCCAAAATCCTAAACTGTTACGGAACAGACTCATTAATATTCACACCCCCAACATTTACATACAACCACAACGGAGCTACAGAACCAACACGGTGGACGACGTGGAGAAATCCAGAGTTCCAGGCTGAGTTCAAGGAACCCAGCTGTCAGCGGTACATGGTTGATGTTCATCTTTAAACCAGGCTGAAGTTGCTTCCTATTCACCAGCTTCTTAATCCTATGTTCCACCATTCCACCTTAAATGCTGCAGCTTGTACAGCCACTAGAATGTAACTAAAGCACCATTTAAGGTGGAACAGAAAATTCCCAAAACTAGCGGGAGAATAGGAACCTCAGCTTCCACATCTTTAACAGGATCCCAGAACAACTTTAATCCTGCAGTCTGCTCATTTCACTCCGGACAGTTTCCCAAACTCTTGGACAACATAGAGCAGCTCCGCCCAGCGTTTGACCCTGAAGAGAGGAGCAGCTCCACCTTTGGTAGCACCATCTTTTTATATAAAACATCAAAGCACTTTAAAATACTGAATAAGTGCATTCTATGGCACCTTAAGGCTACTTTATTTTAGATCAGACTCCACAGGTATGAGGACACAGGTCGCAGGCCGTTTCAACACACATGAGCTCACCTGTTTGTCTGGGTGGTTGATGTCGATGGGCGGCTCGGGCTCATCGCTCCACATGCGCTTGTGGAAGGGCTCTAGTATAGGACGCTGCAGAAGGACCAGGGCACCCCTCACTTCCCCCCCACTCTGCCTCAAAGCCTCCTCACAAGCAGCTGAGTCAGTGAAGCCCAAAGAGGCCAACTCCTTCACCTACAACACACACACACACACACACACACAAACACGAACAGACACACAAACACAAACACACACACACACACACACACACACACACACAAACACACACACACACACACACACACACACACACACACACACACACACAAACACAAACACACAAACACACACAGACACACAGACAAACACATAAACACACAAACACACACACACACACACACACGCACACACAAACACACAAACATTTTTCCATTTTGGACGACTTTTTACTTTAACTCCACGACATTTAGAGTTTACTCCACTATGTTATGTGAAGTCTGTTGTTCCTTTGTTGTGCACATAAAAACCTAACATGTCCAAACGAGACAAGCTTATTCCTGGATTCTTAGCATCCATGGAAATGTCCATTTCAGACCTAGACTACATGGGGTTAATGCAAGCACTGACTGACAATCACACATCAAAGCATCAGTGAACAGATCAAACAGATTGTTTCTGACTTTATGGGTATATACACCACAATATAGAAATATGTACACATGCCCTCGTGACTGGCGAGTGTCTTTACACAAACTCTGTTTCCTTTATAGTACATGTGTTTTGGCTGGTTTGTGTTTATGAACTGAGACCTACAGATGCAGCACAGTAAAGGTGGAACTCATATGTGATCCTGTTTAAAGCAAGTTCTTATTAAACTTGTAACTAAGTTGCAAATAAATCTTAAACTGAAACTTTACTTGTTTACAAAAAGTTATTTTATAGTTCTAGCTAATGGAACCGGTTCTCCTTCAGTGTTCTGTGTTGATGATGATTGTAATAGACGTCAGTGTCAGACTAATTACTGATCTCCTATTAAAGACTGGTGGACTGAGAGACACTCGAGTCTCTTCACCTACACTGAGCTGATTAAGAGTCTTGTTCCAGAAATGATAATAGGACATTAGAGCCATAATAAATCATGCTCCTGTTACTCTCCATACTTAAGTACATTTGAAGGTAAATACTTTAGTACTGTTACTCCAGTGGAGGTCTAAAGGGAGGAAATGACACTGACATTACGCATGTCAGAAGGAGTCCAACCAACCTGACGAATAACTAACCTGCGTAGCTGTCAAGTCTCACGGTTTAGTCAAGAACTTTTATCTTCACTGTGACCTCATGGCAGTTAACATACATCTCAGGCAGAGCTGCCAGAGGCATAAGCGAATAAGCTGCTTAGTGTCCATCAGAGCTCAAACGTCCCACAAGAGAGCCTGATTGTTTAATATAGTGATACAGTGAATAACTAACAGTCTTATTAGATTGACATTTTAGCCCAATAATAAACATAAAAACACCAGATTGTCTTTAAACCATCTGCCAAAACTTACTTTAGCCCGGCGGTCTCTCAGGGCCTGTCTCGCAGCTTTCTCACTGTCGCCCCCTGCTGTCAGCCAGGCCTGCTTGGCCTCGGCTCTGGATAAAGGCACACTGCTGCTCTTCAGACCCTCCAGGCCGCTGTCCTCGCCAGCGCAGTTGAACAGTGTGGAGTGCAGCGGTTTGGGGCTGTGCTGGAAAGAGGCGGCCATGGCACAGATTTCATCCAGTCTGTGGGGAAGCTCCGTTTTCACCCAATCACAGGGGGTCCCGCTATTGCTGCTGCCGCCGCCTGAAACCCGCAGGCTTGTATACACCTCCTCCGGGCTCACGCCCTTTATTTCACCCTCCTGAGGAAGAGGAAGAGATTAACGGGCCAGTAATAAATTATAACCGCATGCAAATAAACAGCAAACACACAAAGGCATCCAAAAAAGATGGAAAATTAAATGTACACGGTCTTCTCCATAGCCAAGTGTGCTTCTGTAGATTTGCACTAGAGCTACAAGGCTAATGTAGCTAATAAGCAGTCAAAGCTTATAGCGCACCAGTTAGCACTGCGCTAATAGTAGGTCTAAATCATGATGCACTTGCCTCAAACCATGACTAGCTGATATATCACCTCAATATATATATATACTTAAATAGACATACTTATTTGGCTTCTGACACTGTTAAATATAGATTTTCCACACACACACACACACACACACACACACATATACATACATATACACACATACATATACATATATATATACACACTGAAATCACATTTTCTGTAACTTTGGACTGTTCATTTCATGTAAAATAGTTTTTTTTCCCCCCTCATGTTTAAAAAATTAAATTAAATTAAATAAAAATTTATTTGACAGTGTGTAATAGGGCTGAACGATTTGGGCAAAACATTTACTTGCAGTTTCCTGGCTACTACTGCAGCCGTGATTATCTCCTACAAATGAAGTTCAGGTCTGTATTTTGGCTAAGAAGACCGGAATATCCACTCTTTCCTGGATTGCTACCTAAACCTTGAATGTACAATGCCAGGCGGTCAGTAATTTGGTTGTGATGTCACAACACAAGGAGGTTTGGCTGCCTGTGACTGGACTAACTCTTCTACAGGCTGTTCACAGTACTGTTAAGCAACTCCTGAGCTGAACATTACGCCCTCTTAAACGGTGATACAGACATAAAAATGATTCTCCTTTCAGCGCTATCTGCAAATAGAGCTTGTTTTTACTTCACTGAGGTCACATAACTCAATTACAAAAAACAGCCTGTTTAAATATAAGGGCTAACAAGAGATGGGAAACTTTCATTTAAAAAACAATTATGATTTCTTTATTTACATAAAACCACACCAACTATATAGTCAGGGTTCCCACTCCAAGTCAAATGTCAAATTCCCTGATGTTTTCCTGACTGTCATCGACTTTCACGGACTAAAAAGCTAAATTTCCATAACCAAGAATCAACAAAACAGCTTTATTTATTATTATTAATAATAATTATTTATTTATTATGAGCTTTAGTTACTAGTTTTCAGTACAGAACTTTTCACTGGTTAAAAACTGAAATTTCCACTTTCCCTGCAACTTCTAACAGACTGAACTGACTGCGAGTTCTTGACAAGCAGGAAGTGGATAAACGGGTGCAGTAAAATACAATAACTACCACACACAACACTGGAAACTAGAATATTTTGATCAATTGGCCCAAAAATGATCACATTTCCTGACTTTCCATGCCTGGAATCAAATTTGTAAATTTCCATGATATCCCCAAAATGCCATGACCCGTGGGAACCCTGTAAAGTGCACAACAACAATCAAGCAAGCTCTTACTCGGATCAGCTGAATCAGTTTAAGCCCCTCCTCCCGCATTAACCTCTGTCTCTTCACATCCGGGTCTTCTGTGGGGGTGAGTTTGGGTCTGATGGACAGCGGTGGGAACTCCTTGACTGGGGAAGGTGGAAGGGGTTTGGAAGGCGAGGGGGCGGAGTCAGGTCTCATGAGGTTACACATTTCGCAGCGTGAGGAGGGCGTGTGGTTGGCGTACGTGCAGAACTGACAGATCCACTGAAAGACAACAAGGAGAAATGCTGCTACTCCCACTGACAGGCCTCACGTCAAGCTGAAAACCAAGATTTTATTGTTTCTTGGTCATTAAAATGAATATGTAAAATCAACGTTTTCTTTTGGAGGCATAATTACAAATTGCAACGTGTCACAGTGCAGTGCTCAGCATACTGGCCTTTAAGGCGGGTGAATCCTACCGTGACTGTGAGCACAGTGGGGCCCAAAAGTCTGAGAGCGCCGGTGAAAACGTTTCAGTTTTGCATTTTATTATAATTTAATAACAAATATTTAATTACAAAGGATTTTATCACCAAAACAATTTGAGCAAAAAGTACAATCTATTAATATTTTCCTAAAATTTCAGAATTTATTAGTATTTAATAAGTCCCCTTTTTCACTTTACTGACTCCT
>CM067493.1:26875003-26903272 GCA_034552555.1 Semaprochilodus insignis
CTCTCTGTAGGTCACTTGAGGTCATCTTACGGTGGTTAAGTGACGGTGGAATGAGGTGGCGCTCATCACGGTCAGTAGAGAGTGGTTTTGGCCCTCTGCCAGTCTGTAGCTGTGTTGTCCTGTGTGTTTGCTGCTTGACCTTGTTCTTATGAACCAGACGCTCACTGTATCTGCCAGTAAAGCTAGAACCCAACCTTCTGTTCCTCACTAAGAACCTGCTGTACATGTGGAGATGCTGATTTAAGAAGAAACTGGAGTGGGCTCTTATTTATTTCCAGAGCTGTATACATGTGTACACTGTATATAGCATGAATATTGTTTGCTATTGTTTACTGTTTATTGTTTTCTCTGTTTTTAAAGGCCAGACATTAACAACTGAACAACAGCAGACCATGTATAGCCAGTCGTAGATTTTAAACTGCTTTAAAACTGTCTTAAACAACAAACACAGAGATTTAAAAAATAATAAACAAATAAATAAGATGTAACAAAGATTTACATATATGGTTTCTGACTGTAACAGAGGTCCATTAAGTCCTTTGCTTTGCACTGTCCCCCTCACCTCTTTCCTGTTACTGCCACTGCTGTTTTCTATCACCATGGCTTCAGCTGCAATGTACCGGTACTTGGCTGATGGTGGGAGTTGGATGCCAGCCATGGTGGACACACCTGTCCTGACCTCCTGCGCAGAGCTGTGCATGGATAAGCTCTTCTCTGCCTGGCTCCTGGCTTCCTCCAACTGTGCCGACAGTGCGGCCATCGCTGGAAGATTACCACAGAAGGAGAGACGGCTGAGCAATACGATAGCTGAAAAAAGCAGGGTCTTAATCCTGAGCACAGCAGCTACAGCAACACAGTACAGCGAAGGCGGTTCGACAAGGATTACGAAAAGTCCAAAGGTGCAGGTTCTGCTTGCGACAGGTTTTATAAATACACCGCTTGGCGTCTGAGGCGGCAAGTTTTTGGTCCAAAAATCATTTTAATCAAAGTGTTTTACTCCGTCCATGGTTAAGGGACGCATGACTAAGACAAGTTTGAAATATCAGTGGAATTTCAATTAATCAAGTAGCCGAGCCAATACAGAAATGAGAGGGACTAAAACTTTGTAACAGACAAAAAGTAATAATAATAATAGCTTCAAATTCTAAATAATAAAAAAAAAACTCAATTAATAAAACTCTAAATAACAAAAACTCAATAACAATAATAATAATAATAATAATAATAATAATAATAATAATAGCCATAAAAACTCAATTTCATAATAAAAGTCAATTACATTTAAATAACAGACACATACATGTGCACTTATTAAGGATGCTTGAGTGTCCAGCTGCTATTGCACAGTCTGGTCATGTGCACTCATACTGCACACTGTACATACGCTCTTATGCCATCTGAACTTGCATTAGTTAGAAATACACACAGACTGTAAATAACAAGTATAACAAAAAGAACAGCAGACATACACACATACGTATACATATATATACATATGTGTGTGTGTGTGTGTGTGTGTGTGTGTGTGTCTGCTGTACTTTTCATGCTTTTTACTTTATTATTTTAGTATTTTATAATTTCTATATTGTATTTAAAATGTATAAATGTATTTAATAGTAACTTGAACAAGAGCAGAGTTCATTATACAGTGCTACCCGTTTCTCTGTACATATGCAAACTCTTATACACTCTTGAATAAATTAAATAATAATAATAACAACAACAACAATAATAAAATGTAAATAAATAGTAATAATAATAATAATTATTATTATTATTATTATTATTATTATTGTTTTGTTGTTGTTATTCTTATTATTATTATTATCAAAACAATAAAATTTTTATTATTATTAATTATCAGTTTCAGCCCCCAATTCTGTTTAATGGTGGGCGATATTTGAAGCCAACGCAGCTCAGTACCGTGCAGGGCACCCGGTTCCGTGTTCAGCCATTATCATTATCAGATACCAGAGAACTGAAACTGAAACTACCGACACTGTTTTCATTAGAAACGACAGAAAAAGACATTTAGTGGAGACTCAGCAGCCCCGAAACTGAACTACACTGAGCACACAAGCTTCTCCTGCTCAACACACCTGGACTAAACCCTCATAGCAGTACGGTAGATACCTGAAACATGTCAACACTGACAGACAGGGCTTAAAACACATTAGCAGCCCACGACTGACTCATTTAACGGCCAGAAAACCTAAAAACAAAACAACAAAACCCGAAACGAATAAAAATAACAACATTAGCTAGCATTAGCTGACATTAGCTACCCCATATACCCCCTTAAACAACATTCACATCACTGAGACAGTTAGCATACCTAGCATATCTGGCTAAGTTTGCTAGCGTTAGCCCTCCAAAAAGCTTCATAAACACATAAACAAACCCTGACAGCTATGAATACGGTCAGATATACTGCTAACATTGAGCTATTCAATAATAAATGACTGTTATGCTGTAGTTATTTAAACAGTTCAGATACTTACTGCTTGATACCAGCCAAGCAGCTAGCTTACAGCTTGAGTTCAGAACTAGTACGGTGGCCCGCAAGGTCCAAGTGACCCAGCGTCTTTTGGGCGCCCTCTTCTGGTAAACGAGCGCTTTGAGTGTTTAAAAAAGCTTTTTGGCTTAAAACTTGCTTTTAAACTGTTGTTGTCATGTACCGTAGTGGTCCGTAGAGCAGCATGGCATCATCCTTCAGTCTCATCAGTTCATCATTTGTTGCCCCGCTAGTGATTTTCACTGGTCAGTCTTCTGTCACTACAATACCCAGCATGCATCACGCAAACGCCCATGATGCAAACGCTGGGAATCCCCGGTGTGTGACGTAGGCTAACGCATACCGACGTGGTATTGACCATGTTTACTGCACCTTCTCTCAGGCGTATAAGGAAGAGTCTGATTCATATACTTAACCAACAGAACCTAAAGGAAGTGTTAAAGGGAAACTCCACCACAGCTTTAAACTGACACCAAAGGTTAAGTTCATTTAGAGTGGTTTGGTGTGAAATGCTCCGTTCTACGGAAACTTATCAAGTCAGATCTGTTCACAGTGGTGGTGATGGGAACCAGACGTCCAGCTCTAAAAGCTCATCACAGAAATGTACTACATGAAATGTGTATCTGTGATAAAGGTTTTGGCCCAAAACACCTTCTCAATCCTTTTACTTGCATCCATTCATGGCAGAGGGGATCATGGGTGCTCATTCCAATGATGCACTACAACATGTATTTATTTATTTAGCCATAGATATAGATAGATAGATAGATAGATAGATAGATAGATAGATAGATAGATAGATAGATAGATCATAACCATTGTTTATTTATTTATTTATTTACTTACCCTTATTTATATATGTATATATGTATGTATGTATGTATATATGTAGCATGTATTTATTAGTTAATTTATTTGTTCATTTGTTTATTTATATACTGATACGTGTATATACATTTCTTTGATTAATTATTTATTAATTTAACCTTTTAATCATTTAATTTTATTTTCTGTTTTTATTTATTTATTTACCCTTGTTTATTTGTTTATTTTATTTACTTACCCATATATATGTATGTATGCATGTAAATATGTATTTCTTTATTTATTTACACATATTTATTTACTTACTTATATGTATGTATGTATGCATGTATGTAGCATGTATTTATTAGTTTATTTATTTGTTCATTTATTTATTTATATACCGATAAGTGTATATACATTTCTTTAATTATTTATTGATTAAACATTGTTAAAATTTTATTTTCTGTTTTTATTTTTTTATTTACCCTCGTTTATCTGTTTATTTTTATTTACTTACCCATATGTATGTATGTATGTATTTATGTTTTTATTTAATTATACCATACACATCCCTTTTTGCTTGTCACCTACAAACAGTGATCTCTCCTATGTGTGGTTGTACTTGAGAGAGCACAGTACCACTTATAATGGAAAACAATAGGGGGCTAATTGTACTACCCTGCGGCGCAAAGCGTTCCACTGTTTGGAGCCTACCGCTGCTGCTGTCCCACCTGAACAACCTCCCAAACAATCCAATATCCTTTGTCCAGTTTGAGCTTCATCTTAAGCCACTGCAATTCTTGTGCTGTGGGCATTTCAGTCCTCTACTGTCAGGGTCAAGGATCCAAACACGAGTGTATTAAAGAGAACAGGATTATTAACTTAAAGGGAGCCTATTAAGCTCGTATTCAGTGTTGATAGTTGTGTGTTTTGGATTCTATTAGAACAGATTTACCTGATTCAGTTTCCCCAAAACACAGTATTTCTCTCAGACTGCACATCTGTGTTCACCCTCTGTCTGAAACACTCTGGTAGAACTCCTGTATCTTTAAGCCCCGCCTCCTGATGAACCCAGTGTGCTCTGACTGGTCAGCTCACCCACTCTGTTCCCCTTGGTCAGAGCAGCATTCTGCTACAAGCTCCACCCCCCACCTTGCTGTAGCTGTTCTTACTGCTGCGTCAGTTTGATCCAGAGTCTTGTTTGATTTCAGATCAATTGATCCTGAAAGTCTGGTAGAACAAGCTGGTGACCCACCTTCACAATCTAGACTGGAGCAGAACATTTCAGAGTGGTCCGTTTTTACTGGTTTAGCTCTCTGTGTGTTGTATGAGGGCATGCCTAGCTTCCTGGTAGACAGGCAGTAAGGACTGTGTTACGAGATGACATCACAATGTAACAGAGAAAAGGGCTAGAATTCCAACAAGGCGTTTCAGGCAGCTGAGAAATTATTATTATTATAGAATTATTATTATTCATTTATTTATTTTTCTTCTTATCCGTTTAACCTTCTGGGCCATGAGGGATGCTGGAGCCTATCCCAGTGCTCATTGGGCAGAAGGCACCCATTACAGGATGCCATTATTATTATTATTATTATTATTATTATTATTATTATTATTATGTACTGAAGTCTTAAGGTACATATATACAGATGTGCAGGTAAACGGGTATAAATGTAAGCAAATATACATTTAAACGTACATGTAAACAATTTATAGAATATATATTGAAGTTGGTTAAAGCTCACCACATCACACCATCAGAACCAGCCCGCTCTGAAGGACAGACGTCTTACATCCTAACGATGCAGTTACGTAGAATTTTTGATTTTTTAAAAATCGGTGGAGCTCCCCTTTAACTTACCTTGTCTTGACAGGGCTGCGTAAAAATTGCGCACCTAATATGTCTCCGAGCCTCACCACCCACTGCGTAAATCTGACGCAGCTCTGCGTGAAAAGGGGCGGTAATTGAAGGAAATGAGCGCTAAATCGTAGCTAATTGGGATTTTAGGATGGAGCTCACCTGCCGACGCCGCCCGGACCTGCTGGCCTGAGTGGAGGTTATAAATCTTCTGGGTTGAGAGTGTTGGATCAGAGTTTGTTGCTCTTGCTTTGTGCACTTTCCACTTTGAATTCTCACCTTTAACGTTTAAGGTTGGTGGTTTCGTTTGTAAACATGCTGCGTTCGTGTTGTTGTTGTTGTGGCGGCTTCGGTTCACCAGCTTTGTGTCTTCCCCTGTTAGTATTGCGGTGTTTGGTGTCCTGTGTAAAGGTTTTTCTGTCCCTTCACTGAAAATGGAAGGTCAGTAATCTGGTTATACTTTATAAAGTCAGTTGGAGGAGAGCGGAGCACAAACACTGTCCTAAAGGCTGTTTTATTTGAGTTATAGGATCCTGTCCATTATTATTTATCAGCTTATTTGTGCTTGTAAAGGCATCGATATGTAAACACCCATATGAGCATATAAACCAGCTCCCAACCCAAAATCACACAAATGGAAAAAATGCTAATAACTAGAGAATCACATCCTCAGTGGAACTCTGATCCTACAGAAATGGATTATGCTCAATAATAAATTAAGAAAAATGTATTTATTTCCTTTTTTTTTTTTAACAGCGGTACGATTTTGATGGTAGCAGATTTGAGGGCCCACTTCCTGCTTCTGAGTCTGTGTTGTGGATTTTTGAGAATACTCAACAGTTGTAACTATACTACATACCTGACGTAACACTTGTGACTATAACACATACTCAAAAACTAGTTGGTATTAGCATTAAATGTGGAATTGGGACATAATTCAGTGTTTATCCTATAGACTGCAGTCATTTCCATGTCTTTCCTGTCATGAAAATTTCCATTTCCAAAGTTTTTCACAAAAGCTTCCTGCTGCAAAATTCCCATCCCCACTCTATTCTACCGGACTCTACCATTTGGACAAATTAATTTTAATATTACAAATATCTGGTACAGTGGTTTTAAGCCAGTACAATACATTAACAAGCTCATGTTTGTCCCATAAATTAAAAAATACATACTTTTTATTCTTATTCATGTAGTCATCAGCCATGGTCACGTAAATGAGTACTGTTCATTTGTGTTGTTCTGATATTGGCAGAGCCTTTGTTCATTAATAATATTTTTGTATGTGTTTATGCATTCAGATTCAAATGTCCTTCTGGTTAAAACAACACTGAACTATATTGAATGAATTGTTTATACTGAGTTGCTGGACTTCAGTGACTCGGCCCAGTACAGTTAATCCCAGCTGTGGAGGAATTATAACCCTTCGGCTCTCCAGCTTCTGGATTCCTGAAACACAGTGGATATTTTCCTTTGTGTATATATAAAGATTAGTTTTGCTCAAATACTATTAAAATGAATTCTGAAATAGTCAGACAGAAGACGGTGTTGGTGGTTCTGCTCTCCTCCGTTCTGAGAGTTAGTTAGAGTTATAGGATTTGTTGTCTGTGATGTTAAGCACTGATGCACGTTTTCTCTCTTTTGACGTCTTAGAAGTTAACAATACCTCACAGTCAACAGATGTTGAGCAACCTCACCACCCAGTCAACCACAGCAGACCATTTTTCTATGTTCAACCACCATCCCAACCTTACTTCATGTATCAGTGGCCTATGGACCCATTTGGGCAGTATGGCTTCCCAGGGCCAGGTAAGACGACTGAGCATCAGTAGTCTCGTGCTGGTAGACGTGATCCTGTGATTAAATATACAGTATAATATGTGTAATATTTGGTGTTTGGATTGTGGAGAAATCTGCCGCATATTGGAGCTAAAAATGACAAAAAGATCTTATTAAAAATATATAATCTGTTTACGTCTGTATGTATGTTTGCATTCATATCTATGTGCTTTTTATATCTTGAATATCGTTTATCAAAGGTCTTTTTCAGTTACTGTTGTGGCCTGGTTGCACCATCTGACTTGCTGGTTGTGCCGCCTGACTTCTCAGACCAATTCCAAATTAAACATGTATCTGTTGGGACACCTATAGAAACATTTGGCCTAGAATTTGAATTTGTACTTAATGCTTATGTGGCAAAATTTTTTTATTATAATCACATGTTTTCATGGTTTTGCTGAGGAGGTTGTACCACCTGACATGGGAAACTGAAATTGTTCTAACCAAAAATCACTTGTCATTTTTTTAAACATTCCCCCCCACTAAATTTCTGAAGGGCTACTGACCTTGGCATCGCACCATTAATGGCACTTGGGGTCGTCTTTATTATGCAGCCCCCCCGGCCCCTCTTGCTTAAAAGCACAGCGAACTAAAAGTCCTTCATTTTTGGTTGCACCGTTTGTAATTTGAGGAAGAACTTGTAGACCAGAAGTTTTCCAGTGAGTTAAACACTTTTAACTCCTTATTTTGTTTTTATTTTAATTATTTCAAACATAAAATTGTACCAAATTGTTTAATTTTATATAGCTAAATTAGCTTTTTTTCCCCAATATACATAGTTGGATGGTTGTACCACCTGACATTGTCAGACTTATCTATCTTATCTATTTTAGGTGGATGCATAGTGGTTATCTATCTATTTATTATTATTTTTTCTCCCCTCCCGCCCCTGAAAGAGGCATTGTTATATAAATATGTGAAGGTTTCTGAGAAGCTTTTCAGCCATGCTGCCTTTGATATGCTAACAGGCACGTGGTCTTTTGGACGATGTTGATGCGTGCACTGTAGCCCCCTACTATGAGCTCAACCTTCACCGGCCCCTGGATTGGTTAAGAAATTTCACTCAATTTGTTCCCAACCTTATAAGGCTTGAGCCCCCCCCCAGATTTAGCACATAGCACTGCAAGGTAGTGCTGCAACCCACAAGACTATTGTTGTTGCCGCCAGCTGATGGGTTTTGTTCTAACCTTTTTCGGTTTTTACCTTCCTTCCTTCCTTAGCTTTCCCTTTCGGACGTCCATATGTGGCTCCCTATCAGTACATGCAGTACCCTGGTTACGTGGTTCCACATGCACCCATGCAGCCGACGGATTATAGAAGGATGACTCCCTTCTTTCCCTCGGTTGCCTCGTATGACCTACGCTTCCGTCAGCACTTCCAACAGATGAGTGTGCATCGAGACACTACGTCCTCCGAAGCTCAGACGGAGCCTGGGGATCCAGTCAGCAAGCTCGCAGACAGCTTGGATGGTCTCCAAGTCTGTGACAAGTCTGGCACAGTCAAAGAATCCAATGTGATGCTTTCCTCAACTCCTGCCATAATCTCCTACACTCATGAGGCGGAGAAGTTGAGCTGTGGAGATGCTAAGCCTGCTTCTGAGCACACTAATGCAGAGAAAGATGAAGGAGGGAAGCCTGGGACTTTTACCGATTCGGCTATCTATGATGCGGACTCGAGCCAGGGTCGACTGGAGGAGTGCGCACTGTCAGGTGTGCTTCCTCTGGACAGCTCTTCCATCCACGAGGAATGCCAGGGTCAAGAAAGGGTTGACCAGCCGCAAGATACAGAGAAATCTGATAGCAACCATGCTTCCAACGGTCTTGGCACTGGGAAGATTGCGGATTTAGCTGAGGGCCAAGACTCTGGAGCTTGCATTTCTGAGATAAGCGAGAAGTCTTATCCGTGTGAGGGCAAAGCCTCAGATCAAGGCAAGCAGGCTGAGTGTGTAGAGGTTGTTGAGCCTCCACCGCAGAACGCCGTAGACCTTGACCTTCCATATCAAATCCTCCGCTTGCCCTGCAACAAGAACACCACTGGCTTGGTGCTTCAGAAGGAGGTAAATCCACTGGTGTATCTGGATGCTGCATCTCCTCTGCTACCTGCAAAACGATACTCCTTGGGCAACGCCTACTCCTACAGCTATTACCCACAAGTTGCCCAAGAGCGCCAAAGTGTCCTCAGCCCTTCCTTAGATGAGCTTTCCTCCAGGGACGAGATATTCTCCACTGACGTGGAAGACGAACTGATGCCCGGGCAAGTCTACGTAGGTGGGGGCAAACTGGCTGAAACCGGTGCTGCTCCCGCCCGCTCCGACAAGGAGCACGGAGATGACGATGACGACGCTTGCTCGGTTTGTGCCAAGACATGCGCTTGCTGTGGAGCAAGCCTACCGGATGAAGATGAAACGATCCTTCCAGAGCGCTATGGCTATCTGGAGAAGGACGTGGTGCCAGAGCTGTCTGATCAAGACTGCGAGTGTGAGTTGGAGGAACGTGGACAAGTGCCAAGCGCCTGTGAATCTCAGAAGTCAGTGTCAAGGCAACAAGCTCCCAGACATGTGCTGCCCCCATGTGGTCGACAGACTGCCAAGCACAAAGCCAGGAAAGTGCAGGAGGGAGCAGAGCTGAGTGAGCAGGACCAGGGACATGTCAGAGGAGAATGCGGAGAGCTGCTACATGCTCCTGCTAAGGCAGACAGGGCCAGGGGCAAAGGTCAAAAGGGTGGCCAGTCCAGGTCTTATTTGGGTAAGCAGTGTTGATCAGTCTCTGTACAGGGACACTTATGCACTTCATAGCTTGATGGGTTCCACAATCACCGTATCCTGGTGTGGGGGACGGGTTATATGTACACCCATTGACAAAAAAACAGCTGCACCCAGAAGGAAGTGTTGGGTTTTAATGCTGTTTGGAAAGAAGATAAAGGTTACCAGGATCAATAAATGATGATAAATTTAGACTGATATGATCAATATTTATTGAGCTACACATACAGAAGTCTGTCTCTCAGTATGGTGTCGGGCCGCCGTGCTTGCTAACCCAGCATGCCAGATGTCTCGGCATGGAGCTGTAGAGGTTCCTAATGGTGTCCTGTGATAATCCATCCCATGCAGCTTGAATATCCTCACACAGTTCCTGCAGATGGTGCGGTAGGGGTGAAGGTGGAGTGACACCAGGCCTTCTGGACGTGTGACAACAAACCGTTCATCTTGGCGCTGACCACGGTGCCTCCACACACGGATTCGTTGGTCGTCTCCACCAAGACAAAAGCGGGACTCGTCACTGAAGATGACCCGCTGCCATTCTGAGTCACTCCATGACAGTCTGGCACGACACCATTGCAGTCTTTGGTGACGGTGACGTGGTGTTAAGGACAGTCGTGGTAACGCTCTGTGTGCATGTAGTCCTGCGTGGTGCAGCCGTCTGCCAGTGGTGCTGCACTAACAGGATGACTCATGGAGGACATCACTGCTCGTTGAATGTCTGCAATCGTGGCTGTTGGGTCAGTCAGGTACAGAGACAAGGCCCGTCCTTGCTTACGTCACATGTGTGGCCGAGCGTGAAACTTGAATCATTAGCATGTCTCGGGATGTCAAACCTACCCACCAAGTTTCATTCCTGTCGGTTGATTCCGTCTGGGTGCAGCTGTTGTTTGACGATGAGTGCGTTTGGTTTCAGAGGGCAGTGGAGGAGACTTTCTGGCTTTTTTCTTGTTTCCTTTTTCAGAACATCAGTGGAGAGAAGCTCGACAAGGAAATGTTTTGGACCAGGAAAGCTGGACCAACTGCGGTGGCAAACAGAAGTCACGGCCCTGTAGGCCAGCCAATGGGCTTCAAGAAAAAGGTCTTTGACGGTTATTCTTTGCTCTCATTTTGGGTTTATTTTTCATTTGTTTATAGTAATTATGGTGCATTTGCATGGCTCACCATCATAAATTCTGTTTGTTCGCTTACAGGTAGTCAGGATATGGTAAAATCAGAGACGGTTACCCTTATTCACGGCTTCCGATCTGTATAGACAAATACACCCATAGTGAATCATTTATCTATACATTAAGCTCATTACCAACATCACTATATATGTATCATACTAATTATTCAATCATTCTTTCATCTTCTAAGCTGCTTATCCCTCTGGGTCGCATGGAGTGCTGGAGCCTATCCCAGTGCTCATTGGGCGGAAGGCAGGAAACACCCTGGACCGGCCGCCAGTCGGTCGCAGGGTCTCACTAATTACTCCATGCAAAAATCAGACGTTGTTTTACGTGAACTGTTAAACAGTCTACAGTTCAATACACATGCAGTTGAAGACACACAGACCTCTTGTGCTGGATTGCAGTGAAATCCAACACCCAATTACACACGTCTCTGTGTATAATCTGCTCTCTGCACCTGCAACCCACATCTACATGCTTACTTGGAGATTTAGGGGGGGGTTCAGCCATGCTCACTTTGTTACATGTTATCAGTAGGCTCGTTTCTCAGTCAGTTCGTTCCCACCCTAATAAATCTACCTGCTTACTCGCAGAATCTTTTCAAGGTTGTCCCGGGATGTGCTCATGAGATCCCATCTGTCCCTGCAAGGCTGGTTTCTCCTGTCTACAGCAAGGGTGCTCAATCCTAGTCCTTGAGATCTTCCTCACTGGAGAGCTCAGATCCAGCACACCTGGTTTAAATGGACAAATGCCTCTGTGGGCCTTCAGTACCTGGACCAGGTGTTTTTAATTGGGACCGGTGCTTAACCAAACATTGCATACGAGGTAAACTGAGATGGCGCAAGCCAATTCCAGTAAATGAGGCAGAAAAGGGTTCCTGTCCACTCAAGTGTCCACTCAAGTCTGGCGTAAGATGCTTTACGGGCCAACAGCAGCAGCAGCAGCAGCCTGTGCTGAAAGACTGGGCAGCAGCCTGAGCAATCCCGAAACAAAGCTGTTTCTTCTTGAAACCAGCTCATCGGTGTTCCTCAAGTAAGGGAAAATGATTCCCAGGGTTTAGTGAAATGGGTGGAATATGGCGATGGTGTGAATGGGGCTGTCATCTGCTTAAGGGGGAAATGAGTGACCTGGTTCCTGTAAATGTTGTCACGGTGGCTTGATGTATCCTCTCTGGTCTCGCTCTACATGGGGTAGACTTTCAGGACTAAAGGTCGGGTACACCTGATTTGGGATATAAAGCTTTGAGGAAAGCTGCATAGGACTGGATATCCCGTATCGCAGCTCGCAGCCCTTTGCTTCCAGAATTGTGAAGGTGTAGTTTATACTGGTAAACTGTATGGATACATCTGGGACAGGTCAGTGATGTTGCTCAGTGCGAAAATGTTAATCGATGGCTCAGTGTAATTTTGTATTTGTGGAGCTTTTGACAGAAGAATAGATTTCTCAGAATTGCCTTGGTGCACATACACCTCATGATCATGTGTGGTCAGTGTTTTGGCTGGTCATGTCACAGCTGGTAAACTCCAAGATGACTTTTACCACTTGCGCTCATGAACGTCACTGGTTTGAGTGCAGCTTCCTTTGTGGTGAACTCATGATTCCAGTGACCTTCCTTTCTGAGCTTGAGGCTTAATAAGTTACACTCATCGTTAAAAAAAAATATAGCTGCACCCAGAAGGAATCAACGGACAGGACTGAAACTTGGTGGGTAGGTTTGACATCATGAGACATGCGACAAGCTACACATGTGATGTAAGCAAGGACGAGCCTTATGACTGTACCTGACTGACCCAACAGCCATGATTATAGACATCCAGCAAGCAGTGATGTCCTCCATGAGTCATCCTGTTAGTGCAGCACCATTGGCAGACGGCTGCACAACGCAGGACTACATGCACGCAGGACTACATGCACGCAGACGGTTACGACGACTGTCCTTAACACCACGTCACCGTCACCAAAGACTGCAATGGTGTCATGCCAAACAGTCATGGAGTGACTCAGAATGGCAGCGGGTCATCTTCAGTGACGAGTCCCGCTTTTGTCTTGGCGGGTGTGTGTGGGGAGAAGCTGTACCTTAATAGCGATAAAGCTACAAAATGATCTTCAGTGTCATTTAGTAGGGGCAGTAAACGGAACAATGAAATACAGAACTAGATCTTGATATCACCATTGATTGGATGGAGAAGCATGCCAACTGTGGCTTTATGGCAAAGAACCACAGACTTGTGAGAGTGCCGTTCAGTGCCGCTCTCTCACAATGTCCTAGTGTACTTTCAGAACATGTTCCATGTCTGTTTCTCCTTATTGAAGGGAGACCTGGCCGGCGAAGGTCTTCCTGCAAGATGTTTGCTCAGCAGAGGCCCAAAAGAAACGAGTATGATGACAATGATGAGGCGGAGTTTCCCTACTGCCAAAGGGGCAGAGGTAAGCACCACGTTTAGTACCAGTTCTTGGTCGTGTTATTCCCAGCTCTGTTTACCGGCTTATCTTTCCTTACCAGGATCTATGAAAAGAAGAGGCACGAGATACTAAAGACGTTACGCACTGCCCTAATACTTGAATGTATTACCTAATGTTTAAATGCACTGTACCACTGTGGAGCACCTTAAAGAGAAGCATGCTATTATAATAAATGAACACTGGTGTTTGTGTGGATCGTAATGGGTAACTTTGTACGTCTCGTGTCACATGACTGCATTTCCAGGGCTCAGACTGCTTTATTTTGAGTGCTGTGCATTCATCCTAATCATGTCTGAAGATGGTGTCCCTATGCTGTGCTTTGACATGCTCGCTCATGCCCGGGCTGTGGCTGGGTCTGGGAGGTGTGGACCCAGCCTGTGCCGAGAGGGCTTCGGTTAGCTTTGTCTAGGCACTGTCTGCTGAAACCATAGTCAGTTCTTTCAGAACTCTGTGCCCTGGAAATGCGGAAACGTGACGTTCAGAAGACTGAAGGAAGGAAATAAGTGGACGCTCTGGCCGAACCTAGTCCAGACGTGTCTTTTTATTAATGTGCAAACCGTTTTAAACTCGCAGTGTAATGTTGACGTGCAGAAAACATGCATTTACTCGCACGGGACGTGTCATTAAAGCCTTTGCATTGCACTCGGGTCTCCAGTTGTTTCTTTATATGGCTCTGGGAATGTCTTCCTATACTGGAATAGGCCAGTTATTCTCAGACATGACCACTCGACCACGAGAAGGTAGTTATTAAAACATGCATTCACTTCTACACTCACTGTCCATGTTACCAGCTCCACTGACCATATAGGCCACTCTGTAGTTGTACAGTTCCAGACTGTAGCCCATCTGTTTCTCTGTATACTGTATTACCCTGTTCTTCAATGGTCAGGACCCCACAGAGCAGGTATTATGTGGGTGGTGGATCATTCTCAGCACTGCAGTGACACTGACGTGGTGGTGGTGTGTTAGTTTGTGTTGGTGCTGCTGGAGTGTTTAAACACTGTGTCCACTCACTGTCCACTCTATTAGACACTCCTACCTTGCTGGTCCACCTTGTAGATGTACAGTCAGAGACGATAGCTCATCTGCTGCTGCACAGTGCAGTGTTGGTCATCCTCTAGTCCTTCATCAGTGGTCACAGGATGCTGTTGGCTGGATAGTTTTGGTTGGTGGACGATTCTCAGTCCAGCAGTGACACTGAAGTGTCCAGCAGCACTGCTGTGTCTGATCCAGTCAAACCATCACACAACACACACTAACACACCACCAAAATATTTTTACGTATGGTTGGTGCTCAAATAATTAACTTGCTTTGAGGATGTTTTGTAAGAATGACCCGTATGTAGTTGTTGAAGGAGTATTGACCAATGAGCACTGAACCCAGTCATAAGTCTGACCTCCTCCTAAGTGATCTTTGGCATTTTGTAGGTGTTTGGGCAAACCAAGCTATTCACAGGATGGAAGCACATGCATGTTGGATGTTTCCGAGTTTGGCTAGTGCGGTTTTCCATGCTCTATGCCCAACAGCACCCAGACACCCATTCTAATTAGTGTGTACAGCCCCTTTACAAAGATGCACCCATTGTTGTTCAGTTGTGCACATAACTTGTGCAATCTCCACAGAAAAGCATTGCAGGTGTAAAGCTACACTCTGGAGCAGATGCACACAAGGCTACGGTCACCATGCCCAGTGCTGAGCATTAACCAGAGGGCTATTAAGCTCCTCACAGGTGCTCTGTGGCCTTTGTGATTCAGAGCTATCAGATCATCCACTGATGTTAGTGCTCAGTCAGTTTCTCTCAGCAGTGTTCCAACATCTTGTGAAGCCTTCTCAGCAAAGGGCAAGGATCTCCCTGTTACTGCTCTTGATTTCAGATGCACTGAATGAGCAGGTGTCCACAAACTTTTGGACATATAGATTATTGAAAGATGTGGTTGAGGTTTCATCAGCAGGCTTGTGTTCAGGACTTTCACTTTAAACTGTACTTAAAAGAGGCTGATCGCTCGGCTCTTCCAGCAGATGGCTCTCTTTCCATTATCTGAAGGTGACCAAATACAAATCCACTGGCCGAGTTTCAGAGTCACATTCTCTCGAGGACAATGTTAAGTGGTGAACTTTGTGTATTGCTGGAACACTGCTCCTGCCCTGAGATGCTCTAGGACAGGGTTTCTCTACCCTGGTCTTGGAGGCACCCTGACGTCCACATCTACAAGCTCCCTTACAAAACGTTACTACGCTCATCATCAAAAGAGCAGCTGCACCCAGAAGGAGGTGTGGTATTGCAGTGCTGTTGGGAAGGAAGATAAAGGTTACCAGGATCAATAAATGATGATCAATTTAGACTGATATGATCAATATTTATTGAGCTACACATACAGAAGTCTGTCTCTCAGTATGGCGTCGGGCCGCCGTGTTTGCTAAACCAACATGCCAGATGTCTCAGCATGGAGCTGTAGAGGTTCCTGATGGTGTCCTGTGATAATCCATCCCATGGAGCTTGAATATCCTCACACAGTTCCTGCAGATGGTGCGGTAGGGGTGGAGGTGGAGTGACACCAGGCCTTCTGGACGCGTGATAACAAACCGTTCATCTTGGTGCTGACCACGGTGCCTCCACACACAGATTCGTTGGTCGTCTCCACCAAGGCAAAAGCGGGACTCGTCACTGAAGATGACCGGCTGCCATTCTGAGTCACTCCATGACAGTCTGGCACGACACCATTGCAGTCTTTGGTGACGGTGACGTGGTGTTAAGGACAGTCGGTGTAACGGTCTGTGTGCATGTAGTCCTGCGTGGTGCAGCCGTCTGCCAATGGTGCTGCACTAACAGGATGACTCATGGAGGACATCACTGCTCGCTGAATGTAAGCAATCGTGGCTGTTGGGTCAGTCAGGTACAGAGATAAGACCCGTTCTTGCTTACGTCACATGGGTGGTCGAGTGTGAAACTTGAATCCTTCACCCCACCAACCAAGTTTCATTCCTGTCTGTTGATTCCTTGTGTGTCCTTCATCGTCTGATTTCAGAGATATGGTTTTGAAACGATTTCGGCCTTAAAAGTTTTTTTGTTATTATTATTATTTTTGATTATTATTATTAACTGTCAGGTACGTGCAGGATGATGCGAGGCAAGGCCGTTTTTTTTCTTTCTTAGATTTACCTCTGTTTTACCCTCATTGACATTACATAAACAGCCACAGAGGACATGTGCAGGTTCACTGGTGTTTTGGGTAAATAAATTGGCTGTTTTTGTGTTGTTGTCATGGTGAACCCTGGTTCCCATCACCACCCCTCTGGGCAGGCCGAGTTTATTTCATGGTGCTTCACGCGGACGGAGAAAAATAAAAGCTTAATATAATAATAAAGCTAATGACTTCCTGAGATCCGGCACTTCGGAACGCCATCTGCAACAAATAATCAGGAAAATAAGATTCTAATGCAAGTGGAACTGGACTACATTAGGAGCATATCAAACCTCATCTGGGAGTTTGTTCTAGCGGTTGGCAGCCTAGTGACTGAACCTTTTTGGTTCTGATTCTGGGCACTACTAACTGACCGGTCCTGAGTGATCAGAAAGGCCGATTGGGTTTGTATAAGCACGTCAGCTGTGTGTTTTGCTCACTTCAAAGGTTCGTATTTCCGCCGTCAGGATAAAAGCTTGTATCTCCATAATGAGAACTTTATAGGAGAAGGACAAACACACTTTACTGTAGGTCAGAGGAATCGGACGAACTGTGGGTAGTGCTGTTGCCTCACAGGAATAAGGGTCTGGGTTTGATTCCTGGCTGGGGTGCCTGGGGGTCCTTTCTGTGTGTAGTGTGCATGTTCTCCCCGTGTGGGTTTCCTCCTCCGGGTGCTCCGGTTTCCTCCCACAGTCAAAGACATGCAGTCAGGTGAACTGGAGATGCTAAATCACCCCTAGGCATGGGTGTATATGTCTGTGAGTCTGAACAATGATCGACTGGTGGCTTGTCCAGGGTGTTTCCTGCCTTCCGAGTACTGGGATAGGCTTCAGCGCCCCCCAGCATCACCCAGAAGGATAAGCCCCTTTGTGGATTAATGAATGACATGAGCAACAGCCATTTTCAAATGTGGTCAAAGGCTGCAAAATGGCAAAACTGGCAGCAGTATACGATTAGAAGCACTTTAAAGTCAGTTCTGTGGTTGTTTGGCAGCCGGTGCAGGGAGGATTGGACGAATGTGCTCAGACCTCTTGGTTCCCATAAGCGAAAGAAATCAGAGTCAGTATATTTGTGTACAATGAGCCATTAGAAACACTGCAGTCTTGAGGTTCTCCTCCTTCTCCTCCTTGTATCTACACTCATCGTCCATCCTATCAGCTCCACTGACCGTATAGGACACTCTGTAGTTGTACAGTTCCAGACTGTAGTCCATCTGTTTCTCTGTATACTGTATTACCCTGTTCTTCAATGGTCAGGACCCCCACAGGACCACCACAGAGCAAGTATTATGTGGCTAGTGTGCTGGTGTGACTGGATCAGGCACTTTCTGTTCTGCCATCGCAGACTGTAAAGTAAACACCAGGATCGGAAGTCTCTATTTTTAGATATCCACCCATCCCTAGTTAGGAGTTACAAGGCCGTTCCATGAAGTGCTCCGTATCTAATAAACTGTTAGTGCAGGAAGAGAACAGAGACTGAAGTGGAGGAAGAGTCAAAGCATTCTTAGTCTTCAGAAATGATTGTTGGCGTACGTGCTCACACTGATGACAGTAATTAGAGCGATATGGTCCTTCGCAGCAGGTAACAATATCTGAAATGCAGCGTCATGTCTCTTCTGTAAAATGAGCAGGTGCAGCAGTAGGGAGGCCAGTTTCATAACCCCAAAAAGGAGGACATCATAAAATGGGTTGGGGGCGGTGGGGTTGTGTTGGGCACGATACTAGAACAGAATTGAAATCATAACCTAACCTATATACACGTAAATGATGCTTTACTCACCTAACTGGGTGGAATAGATGACATTCGTGAGTTAGACGGGACCTTACTAATAGACTAGCAGTTAGCTGGTAGGGGAGTCACGTCACATGACCTTGGTAAACCAATGAAATGCAAGGCATGTCTTTTGACACGGACATGAGCCAATGGCACACATGCTGTTGGTGAGTAAACATTTTAAGTAGTTCATCCCGAAAAGAGGACTAATAGACGTCCGTCCAGGTACTGCGCTGGACGGAGGACTGGGAGTTGAAAAAACGGACTGTCTGGCCTAAACCCGGACGTGTGGCCACCCTATGCAGCAGTCACGGCATGAAGTGTTAGGCTGAGGTAGTGATCTGCTCGGAACGTGTCTGGCCTGGGTTTCCCAAAAGCATCTTGCAACAAAGGTGATCCCTAAGGAGAGAGGATCACACTGAACACTCTTTAGGGAAGCCGAGCCCTGTTTAATAGCCCGACATCCTGTGGGAAGTAACAGCAGCCTCTTTTCCCCTGTAGAGCCAAATGGTTCCCAGGCCCACACCGTGACCAAGCTATGGTTTCCTTCTCCATCTGCTGTGCTGCTAAATCAGAACCAGAACTACACACAAGTGACGCAGCCACAGCTATCAGGCTATCTATGTTTGTCACTCAGTCGCTCAACTTGGTGCTCTAAATGCGTGTTATTTGAGCATCGGATTGCTGGAACTGAGCCTGCGCTGCAGTAGGTGGCACTTAAGCCCCTATGCTAGAATTAGTAGTGGCACTATGCTAGAATTACCAGCAGGCTACCACTCAAGACACTGCAAAGCAGAGTTCAAATCCCCGGCTGGGCAGCCAGGGGCCCTTCTGTGTGGAGTTAGCATGTTGTCCACGTGGCTGCATGGGTTTCCTCCCCCAGTCCAAAGACATGCAGTCAGGTGCTAAATTGCCCCCCAGGCGTGAATGTGTATGTGCCCTGCAGTGAACTAGTAGCCTGTCCAGGGTCTTCCTGCCTTTCGCCCAAACAGCGCTAGGATAGTTTGGGCTTTTCCACTTTAGAGGCAAATGGTTCCCAGGTCTACACCGTGACCAAGCTATGGGTTCTTTTTCCAACCGCTGTACTGCTAAATCAGAACCAGAACTACACACTAGTGCATCAGGGACAGCTAACAGGCTTATATCTACAAACAGCACAGAGCACATTTGATTCTGGCTGTCACTCCAACACAACTTGCTCAACTTGGTGCTCTAAATGTGTGTCATTTGAGCATGGGATTCCTGGAACTGAGTCTGCACTGCGGTGGGTGGCACTTTTATCCTGCTAACTATGCTAGAATTAGCAGCAGGCTACTGCTTAAAACACTGCAAAACAGGATTGAATTTGGCTTTTTTGTTTTTGATCATTCAGCTTTGTTTTTGGGTAGCATAGTGGTGCAGTGGATCGCGCCGTTCCTTCAAAGCGGGTTTGTATCCCCAAGCCAGAGGCCTTTCATTTTCTCCACGTGTGGGTTGCGTGGGTTTCCACCAACAGTCCAAAGACATGCAGTCAGATGCTAAGTTGCCCCTAGGTTTGAGTGTGTACAGCTCTGGAAATAAATCAGAGACCGCTCCAGGTTCTTCTTAAATCAGCATCTCCACATGTACAGCAGGTTCTTAGTGAGGAACAGAAGGTTGGGTTCTAGCTTTACTGGCAGATACAGTGAGCGTCTGGTTCATAAGAACAAGGTCAAGCAGCAAACACACAGGACAACACAGCTACAGACTGGCAGAGGGCCAAAACCACTCTCTACTGACCGTGATGAGCGCCACCTCATTCCAATGTCCCTTAACCACCGTAAGATGACCTCAAGTGACCTACAGAGAGACTGGCAAGCGGTGGCTGTGGTGAAACGCACAGCGAGCATGGTTCTAAAAACAGGCTTCTGGAGGGTCATTAGTGATTTTCTAAATAAACAGATCTAAATACAATATTTGATCTGGAATTTGGGAGACGTGTTTTCAGTAGTGTATAGAATCAAACAGAACTGCTCATTTTGGTCCAACACAAACCCAGAAACTGTACAACTAGAGGAGCTGATTTCTGATTTTTCATTTTCAGGTGGTCTCTTACATTTTTCAAGCTGAATGTCTGTGTGTGAACCCTGTGATGGACTAGTGGCCTGTCCAGGCTGTTTCCTGCCTTCTAGCCAATGAGCGCTGGGATAGGCTCAAGCCCCTGTGACCCAGAAGGAAAAGTGGTTTGCTCTCTCAGACCTGAGGTTTCATTGCTACACTTGTAACAGCATATCTCCAGACAGTCTGAATGAAACCTGTGTGGTGGTGTTTGGATCCGTAGCCTCCTAGCTAGGTTAGCAAGCCGGCTCCTCTCTCCAAGCTAGCTTGGTTAGTGGCCTATGGATCCAAACATAACCGAACAGGTTTAATTTCGGCTCCAGCGCCAGCCACACGTTCTTTGCTGTCTCATATTTGAGTCATTATCATTGAACCTTGTGTTAGTGTAGCCTCAGTTAACCAGAATCATCCCTTTCTGTGGTGAGCACAGCAGTCAGCATGCTAAGTAGCTTCCTCTCTCCTAGTTAGCAGTGCCGTTCCACCTTTAGCGACTGCTGTTAGACGGATGTTTTGACATTTATTTTGAACTCGTTTCATTTATTTGGCTAGTGTTCGAGCAAACTAAACTGATTTGATTGTTTTCAGTTTTGAAATAATGCAGCACAAGACTGACATAAGCGTAGAACCAGTCAGTGAATAGCTATGTCATTACGTTATCCCACCACAGGGACCTGCAACCCTACCCAAAGGTAGCTAACCATGTGGAACCGTGTGGAAATGGCACTGGAATAGTTGCTCTCTGTGCCTCTCAGAACCCTTCAACCCCACAGTGGAAAAAGTGCCCCAAGATCTGGCTCGGCTCAGAAGCCTTCTTCCAGATGCGAGGGCTGAGATGGATCCTCCTTGAATGCATTGTGTGTGGATGTCCTTGATAGCAGAACAGATCGACCCAGAACACGTCTGGGTTCAAGATTGCAGTGTTTATGAGCGTTAAATACTAACCACTATGTTACTAGATGACATCACAGCCACATAATGAGCACTGGTACCAAGCAATGACGCGTGTTGATGCTTCTTCAGGTGCTATTAAACTTGGGTCACGTCGTGTTATCAGTGCCATTAAATCATTCAGTCTGTGTATGCATTGAAACAGGCCATTGCACCAGGCTGGTTTCAGTGGCACACTTCCAACAACGACCCCTTTCTTATTAATGGGTTTGGTTATTATATTGACCACGTCCATTACTAGCCATAAACTATATAGGCATATACTGTCTATAGACAAAGACTGGCAATAGTATAGGCCATACTAAAGAACTGAGTGACTCTAGGGTGCTACCTTTCCAAATGAGCCAGTTTATCAAATTTCCATCTTGCTAGAGCTGCCCTGGTCAACTGTAGGTGCCATAGTAGAACATCTAGGGAGCAACAGCAAGTCAAGTGGGCCACACTAGCCCTCAGACCAGACGCATTGGGCAGGGGCAGTGAGCACACTTGCCTAGAGCAGTGGGCAGCCCTATTCACAGGGCCCATGGAGCTGTCGGTGGTTAGGTGTCTTGCTCAGGGGCACTTCAGTCATGTCCTGTCGGCTCAAAGAATTGAACCGGCGACCTTCTGATCACGAGGCTGGTTCCCTAGCCTCCAGCCCACGACCGCCCCGAATTTGGAGTGGGAATGATGGTCCGAGGTTGTTTAGGCCTCTTAGTGCCAGTGAAGATCAAGTCAGTTCTTTTTACCCAGAACTGACTTCACTAATCCTGTTTCGGAAAGATGTAAAGCCAACGTTCTAAAATCTAGTAGGAGGTCTGTCCAGAGGAGCTGGAGGCCTAAGTGGGACTCCATATTAATGCCAGTGGTTTTGGAATGAGATGTCCGTTGAGATGTCCACATAATTACTGAAGTCATATCCTGAAGAGGGAATTGACTTCAACCAAGAATCACGCTGTGTTTGCTTCTTCAAGCAAGAAGCGCATTAGCATTCCGTTGAAGGTGTAAACACTGGGAGGTACCTGCATCACAGGCAACCCAAAATACAACAGCCCAGCGACCGGCTGTCTGATCGTGTTATGTTTCAACATCGCAGTATGTGGCGTGTCACTTTGAGCGACAGCTTTGACGTCTGGAGAATCTATGTTGGACTGTTTTCTCTAAATATAATCGGCGTTTTGCTCTGAGGCTCCTGCTGCACCGAGCCTGGCAGCTTGATAACAGTGTATTCTACAGTGCCATAAAATGAGCTTGACGAAGAACGAGGCCGCGTGTAATAACAGCGACACTCCGAATCACTCACAGTGATTAAACGAAATATGTCTATATTAAGGCCTAAAGGACTTCATGGTGTTCCATTACACAGTCACACGCTGAAGCGGGCTTCTGATTCAGGGTCCATGTGATCTTCAGTGAACGTGAACTCCAGCGTAATTTGGACAAATGGACATGAGCGCTCGGTGTAGTGATGCTGTTCTGGCTGTGAGAAGAATGTGCGTGGCTTTCTCTTTTACCTTGTTTATGACATGCCGCACATGGACACAATTAAGGCAAGCAGTGCCAGATGTTTGGGCCGTGCAGTCCACCTCCTCTGCTTCGGGTTTACTTGAATCACACTCTTGTTTGTGTTCTTTCTGAAATCCTTGTTCTTACACGCCCCACTGATCCTCACTGTGCCCAGAACTTGTGTCTTCAGAGGGGTGGGGGTGGGGGGCGGAGCTGAAGCCCAAAAAGACAATATATACACATTAGGATAGGATGTGAATGAAATGCATGTATTTCATAACATTACACCACAACTTGGCTGTATTCCCACTGGGATACTACATACTACTCATGTACTAAATCTACCTAGTGGTATGTAGTATGGGACCAAACTGAAGATCTGTAGTGCACTGGAGATACCCGGATGGTGTTCTACTCCAGTCAGATGTTCTAGTGTACAGGGGGAGCTATCTTCATGGTGTACTGGAGATACCCGGATGGTGTTCTACTCCAGTCAGAGTTTCTAGTATACGGGTGGAGCTATCTTCACGGTGTATACCATCATGCACCGCGGCCTCACCAGCTCTCAGCCTGCTTCAGCCAGAGAAATGGCGGCGGGTAACACTGGGGAGCAAAACGCAGCCCACTCCGAGTATAAATAGATGAACTCGCTTTAGAGGATCAGTTTTAGAGTGAAATAGCCGAGGGGAGCTAACAGCTAGGCTAAACGTATTTCAGGTGAACTGAACAGCGTTAGCAGCAGCTAGCTCTAAACAGTGGATACAGTAATAACAGCTCTGAGGTGAATGTGAGGTAACTGGTCATGTGACTGTATTAGTATACTACACTGTAGGTCAGAACTTGTTACTCTACTGTATACTACACACAGGGGGCGTATACAGTGTGCAGTACATACTACTGCAGTATACAGTGTGCGGTAATACAGCCTTTGTTATGGCTGAGTGGGCGGGGCTAGGTTAACTCACACTTGACCAGGCCTAGTAGATGTTTGGCATATTTATTGGTTAGGGATATTTGCCACCTGTTACACCCAACTGGCAATGACTGTTGCATAATGACCATATCTATCACCTGTGATTATTACCCGTTAGTTACAGCCTATTGAGTACTGGCTACACCTATTGCCTCTGATTATTTGCTTCTATCTATATATCGTTTTCTATGACTACTATGACTATAGTTATTTATTATAATTAATAATTTATATTAATAAATAATTAATAACTTTCTATGAGTTATCTACATTTCCTATTGGACACTGGGCACGTCTACAAGCTACTGAATAGTTGATCAATAGCCTATGATTTTAGCCAGTAGTTGTTCTCCACTGTCTATGACTATTGGATACTGGCCATATTTGTTGGTTATGGTTATTTGCTATCATAGCTATATATCTTAATACTGGATATTAGATCGATATTGGTCTAAAATGAATTGCTGTTAGTTACATAATTAGCTATAACTATTGGATATTGGTCATATTTATTGATTATGACCATTTCTATAGGTTATTCTATTGGCCATGGCTATTGTATATTGGTCACATATATTGGCTATTTAATTGCCTTATTCATTACTGGATATTGGCTCTATAGTCTATAATTAATTGGATGTAACTATGGGATATTGGTCATATTTATTGATTATGATCATTTCTATAGGTTATCCTATTGGCCATGCCTGTTGTATATTGGCTATTGTAAATTGGCCATACCTATTGGCTGCAGTTACCTTTAATTAGCTAGGTCACTGACCATGACTATTGAATAATGGTCATATTTATTGACTTTGGTATTGATTATAGTTATTGATTATGCTGTTGTATGCTGTAAGTTCTTCTACTGGCTATGGCTATTGCATATCGGCCACATCTATTGACTGTGGTTACTTTATATTAATTACATCTCTAGCCATGCCTATTGGATAACAATCATATTTATTGATTGTGACTATGTTTAGTGACATGATCAGCATTAACTATTGGATATTGGCTGTGTATTGATTATGCCCATTCCTATACTATATCCTATTGGCCATGACTGTTGTGAACTCTCCACCTCTTTATTCTACTTCGATTACTTTATGGATTATTGGATATCGGATCTATAGGCTATGATGAATTGCTGTCAGATGCTCCATTGGCTGCGACTTGGAAACTGCCTATGGCTATTGACCATTGGCTGCAGTAGCCACCGCTGCTGGTCATTGGTCTCGGGGAGTGTGGCGGAGGGTGGGAGGTGCCGATCGGCTGAACCGTCAAAACACTCCGCGCGCTGCGAGAACAAAGCGAGAGCGCGAGCCCTTCGCCGAGGCGCACGAGAAGAGGCGAGGTGAGTTTACTTCCGAAACACTTTGTGTGCGGGAACTCTTCCGCGTATCTCGCTCAGCACGAAGTTTGACCACCTTGATTCGGTTCTGCCAGCCAGCAGAGCTCAGAGGGGGGATGCACCGGGGGGCTCAGCTGGGTCAGGCTCGTGTTTTGCTTGTTTTGCTGCTTTTATTGGTCTTTGCGTGTTTAGTGGGGTGTTGCGTAATCACAGCCTGCAGCCTGTCCTGCGATCAGGATGGGTCTCAGTCTGGACGGGGTTGTGGACACACTGACGGGACGGGGTTCAGGACTGAGGTGGTCGCTGATGAGACGGTGGGGTGACCTTACTTTCCCAGCGGTTGTGCTTGAACGCCGCTAGCGCTCCAGTGAAAGAGGAAACGAGAGCAAATAAGGAAGTCGAGCTCGATTCATAACACAGGCTGTAAGTGCACAGGTATCCCACCCACCCACTCCTCGGCAGGTCGCGCGGGTGTCCTAGTCTGCGAGCCTGTACTGTAGAGCAGGACTTTGCACGAGGGTACGAGGATTAGGCGCGAGAGCTGGAGCGATTCAAGTCTGGACTGTCTGTGGAGGAGCTGCTCGACACCCTGCCTGAACACATCCAGACAAACTGGACGGGCTACTGCAGGAATGTTAGCGAGGTGCCTCCTCACAGCAGGGTCAGATAAAAGCAGCTGTGGAACCCTAAAGAACCCTTCACTGTAGGTTCCTTTTGCGTTTTTGAATGGGCTCTGCTACAGCCTATGCATAGCCAGCCTCTCTTAGATTAGCCTCTCCTTAGATTCAAACAGGCTGGTTTATGTATATATATATTTGGTACTGTGCCTTTAAGGAAATGGCATATGTAAATGAGCTGTGTTCTAAGTGGCTGTGCTGTGTTGTACCGCGTTTAAAAAAAAACCGTCCAGGGCAAAGTGCTTTTTATCACTTATAACGTGTGCAGGGCTAAACTGTTGAACAGGCATCTGCATTTAAATAAGTTGAGGTCATTTGTGACATCACAAAAACAGTGAATTCCATATATGGACAGGGGAGGGAGCAGTGCATTCTTTTGAAACCACAGTGTTTACATTCCATAACTGAGTCTCTCGTTCCAGGGAGCCAGAAAAAAAAAAATCACTTTTCCATGATGTGGGCTCTTTAATGTGTAAGGCCTGTACAATACTGTAAAGGTTCTAGATCAGTTAAAGGGCTCATACCCTGCATTTTTCTTGTGTTTCATTTTTATAAAAATGATGTAGCATTATTTTGGCAAATGCTCCGTACAACCTCAGTATGAGCAGGGCTAAAATGCTGAAAAGACATGTTTTTGGAAATGGGCTGGTGTTATTTGTGACATCACAAAAACACTGAATTCAAAGTGGGCTAATTTTGCAGCTTACAGTGTTCTAGATCGAACTGCCCTGCTACCAGCAGTGTGTTTAGTTCACTATACCCTGCATGATATAGGCCCTTTAACATGTAAGGCCCCACATAATGTTCTATATCAATTAAAGGGTCCATATCCTGTATTTTGCTTGCGTTACATTTTATGAAAAATGATTTCATATTTTTGACATATGCAAATGACTTTTGTTCTGATTGACTGTCTTGTGTTGTGCCATCAAAGTAGTCCGGGTTAAAACGCTTCTTACAATTTCAGCGTGAGCAGGCCTAATCCGCTGAATAGGCACGTACTGTATATGTAAATGTTTTTGTGACGTCACAAAAGCACTAAATTCAAAATGGGTTGTTTTTGCAGTGTACAGCGCTCTAGATCAAACTCTCCTGTTTGTGTGGATAGTTCACGTTACCATGATGTGGGCCCTTTAACATGTAAAGGCCCCACATAATGCAAAGGTTCTATGTCCATTAAAGGGCCCATACCCTGCGTTTGCTTGAGGTTTATTTTAAACTCTGAGCTTTGTTTATAAATTTGCATGACGGCAGTCTTCATCTGTTCTAACTTTTCTTAATCCCTTAGAATTCCACAAGCTGTTCTCTCTCTTTTTTTGCTACTGTGCCTTTAAGAAATGGCATATGTAAATGAGCTCTGTTCTGACTGGCTGTCGTGCATTGTGCCTTGTTTAAGAAACAGTCCAGGCCAAAATGCTCTTTGAAACTTCAGCATGATTCTAAACTGCTGAGAAGGCATGTACAGTATTTGCAAATGAGTGGGTGTTTTTTGTGACATCACAAAAACACTGAATTCAAAGTGGGCTTTAAGCTTTTTGCAGCTTACAGTGCTCCAGGTCAAACTCCCCTGTGTGGATAGTTTACTTTACCATGCATGATGTGGGCCCTTTAACATGTAAGGCCCCAAATAATGTAAAGGTTCTATATCAGTTAAAGGGCCTATACCCTGCATGTTTCGTCTTTACCCCTGAGGTCCTCTTACAACTGCTTCCACCAGTAAGGTTGGACTCCTCTGACTCCGGTGGCTGGCTGTGTCCTTGGGGGAGGATTAATCAGTAAAATCCACTGATATTAACTTGCGTTATCTGCGATGAAAGCCGCCCTATCAAGATGCCGATTAATAGACTCAGCACTTTGGCCCAGAGCCTGATTGGACACGAGTTGCTTAACAGCTCTAGTGTCACTGAGAGGAGGATCAGGCCTGTATACTCCAGCCTCAGGGCACATACAGGGGGAGATAAACATGATCAAAGTTAACTGCTTGATAACTGTAGCCTGTTGCATAACCTTTATTAGACAGTCAGGTGCCCGATAAGCCCCGCCCTCTTTCTGTTTCCTGTGTGCATGCATGATACTGGGGCTTTCATGGTTTTGGGCCTCCAGCGAAGGGAGATCTTAATACTAGAGCGTACAATGACGACTCTCCAGAGAACTGTACTGCCAACTTTGTGCTGCCTGCTTGGACCAATGACTGAGGTCACCAGCTCAGTGTACAGTCGTCTTAGCTAGAGGTGGGCGATATGATGATGTTGGATCAATATTGTGATTGGATATCGTCCGTATACACTCGTCATCAACAGAATAGCCAACAGGAATGAAGCTTGGTGTGTAGGTTTGACATCGTGAGACATGCCAATGATTCAAGTTTCACGCTCAGCCGCACAT
>CM067493.1:26908168-26918901 GCA_034552555.1 Semaprochilodus insignis
GTAACGGTCTGTGTGCATGTAGTCCTGCGTGGTGCAGCCGTCTGCCAATGGTGCTGCACTAACGGGATGACTGATCGCTGGATGTCTGTAATCGTGGCTGTTGGGTCAGTCAGGTACAGCGATAAGGCCCGTCCCTGCTTACGCTACCTGTGTGGCCGAGTGTGAAACTTCAGTCATTGGCATGTCTCACAATGTCAAACCTACACACCAAGTTTCATTCCTGTCAGTTGATTGTGTCTGTTCTAGTTCCCCTTTCAGTTTAGTGAATATATATGAGGGACCGACCAATAGAATTGCTCCAAACCTGCTTAGAAATAAACCTTGTTCTATCAGCTCCACTGCAGGTTAAGAAAGCTGGTTCATCCTCCTGTAAAGGTCCATTTTGGAGGGTTTTAAGGTGGACTGTATAATTCCATGAGTGCTATTTTGTAGTTTGATGCCTTTTTGACTTTTATTCTACAGTAAGGTATTAAGATAAATAGACGGAGAATCTGCTATGAGGAGCCTAAACTTTGAGGTGTCTGAACTTTTGACTGACAGTGTACACGAGACCTGAAAATCATCCATGCTGGAAAACGCTACCTGCTGTTTGTGCAATGGCTCGCTAGCGTTCCGCAGGTAGTGCGATGCTTGCTCCATCGCCTGGAAAAACTCTAGAAAAAGTAGATTATTTCCGCTTTCTTTCCGCTAGACGCTCTGCGGACCCTCGGGGGGTTCTTCCGTTCGTGAGACAATCGCAGGTTTAATTACATTATTAATGACTTGCCTCTCAGGGGACGGGAACAGAATGATTCTTGATGAAGGGCCACTCCCTTGATTCAATTCCCGCCCATGAGGCCAATGCAATTTATGGCCTGTTATTGGAGCAACAGCTCTTCCAACAGCTTTATTTCCTCATTCTATTATGTCATGGCTACTTGAGCATGATATTATATTGCATTGACCAGCAAAGTACAATAACATGAGGACGAGGAGACGCATCGGCGTCTCCTGATATGCAGCATAAGCATATGTTGCAATCATATGAATGCTAACGCTGCCTGATTGACATTTATGTTACCGGCAAACTTTTATTTTGCGTGAATAATTGTCCCGCCTTGACGTGCGCCAGGCTAAGCAATTAACATACATAATAGCCGCGCAGTGCCTGGAGGCGGCGTATGACCTTAAATCAAGTGTACATGGCGCTGGGAAATCGCTCAATAAAGGGGATGTGGTCCACAGTGGAGTAGTGTACTCTGACTCTCCGGGCAAGTTCTCACATGAATTTATGAATTATTTCAATTATTTATGGGTTAAAAGATCATAAACAGGAGCAAGAGTTCCAATCAGCTCCAGCGCATGTGCTAGTTATGCTAGTGCTAGGGAAGCTCTAGACTGGGGGATTTAGATTGATCAACTCAGATCTGTGTGTTGGCTTGAATTGTAGATCATTTCTTACAGTAATCAGTTCAAATGAGAGCTGGTGAGATCTAGCTAGCCTTGTGCAGGTACTCCTTCTGTCTAGGGTGGCCACTTTCATAACCCCAAAAGGAGGACATCATAAAGCAGGAGGTTATATAACCGATATACACATAAATGATGCTTTACTCACCTAACTGGGTAGAATGGATGACATTCGGGAGTCAGATGGGAGCTTACTAATAGACTAGCATTTAGAGGGCTCACCTGCAGTTAGCCGGTAGGCAAGTCACGATGTCACATGACTTTGGTAAACCAGTGAAATGAAAGGCATGTCTTTAGACACGGATGTGAGCCAATGGCACACGCGATATTGTTGGCGAGTGAACATTTGAAATAGTTCATCCCGAAAAGAGGACTAATAGGTGTCCGTTCAGGTACTGCGCCGGACACAGGACTGGGAGCTGGAAAACCGGACTGTCCAGGCTAAAACCAGACGTGTGGCCACCCTACTTCTATCCCCCTCCGTTCTGAGACTGGACACTTAAAAACGTTCTCTAAACAGGTTCTCTGAACTCTTTTACTTGACTGTGAAGTGTCCAGTAGTGGACATTAGGACGTGAGTGGATGAAATGTGAGTTTATCAAAAAGTAACTTGATATTTATTACCATCAGCATAACAAGACACAAATCAAGCGCTGAGCTTTTCTGTGTTTACTGCATGTACAGACCACTGGGAATGTTTCTGGACACTGGGAATGACACCGGAACGTAGCTAACAGCCTGTAACACCTCCATGAGCACCAATAACAGCTGTGATTGGATTGGGCATGGACTGGACAGGTTTCTGGATGTAGGCCACATCAGTGTTCAGACACTCTTCCATCAAAGAACTGGGCAGTTGGGCCAAATTTGGTGGATGCCTTCCCTGGCACAATTCCAAGGAGAATTCCCTGTAGACTGGGATTTTAGCCACTGCTGGTAGACCCGTATGACCGTACGCTTCCATACACCTGCAGATTCAGCTACTTCCTTCACACTATGGTCTTTGGCACGCCCAAACGCAGTCACTCCTTTTAGCCAGTCATTAACATCTGCTTTGGAGCCATTTTCCACACATGGAACGAAACATTCCCTGCACTGTAGCACCTCTTCCCAATCTATGGATCCCATCACTCACACCCCGCAGGGATTTACAGCCCCATCATCCTCATGCAGCTCCATCTGCAGGAGCCTGAAGTTCACCACACAGTGAATCATTTTTTGTCCTGTGAGTTTAGTATATTTTACAGTGGGAGTGTAATTTGGTAGCATGTGGTCCATATAGGTCTCTGACTGTACATCAGCAAGGTGCAGCTACACAGTTGGGGTTTCTAATAAAGTGGCTGCTCCATGTCGTGCTAAGTGGCAATAACCTGTTATTTTCCCGGCTGGCAGGCGAGCCGGACTTCCAGTTAGGACTTGTTGTGTTATGGTTGGAATCTAAACGGTTTTCACTTCCCCCTCCGGATTTTCTCATCCCTTATTTAGAGTTGACACCCCTTCTGACAAACGGTCTCGTGTTGACATCTAAGCCTGGAAATGCGAGCAGATGAAAAGGAATTTGTTTTGAGCGTTACACCCCGCTGTCTTCAATGTCACCTAGGAATACCAGCTGCACTGAAGCCTCCCTCCGTGTTTTAACTCTCCTTTTTCCCAGTGGCCATAAAATGTGGCCTGTTTTAATCTTTATATATTGTTTTTTTATTGTGGGAATTATACACAATTTTATGATCTATATCAAAAAAATCTGCCTACTTTTCTCTGTACAATCCCAAACCAGCACTTAACCAGAAGGAAGATGAGTTCAGCTCAGTGTAAGTGCACAACAAAGCATTTAATGTGTACTAACATTACTGCTCACTTGAGTGCTTTACAAAGAGATGGTCTTCAGTCTGCGAGAGAAGATAGAGACTCTGCTGTTCAGACAGCCAGTGGAAGTTCATTCCACCGTCTGGGTGCCAGGACAGAGAAGAGTCAGGACGCTTGTCTTCCATGCATCTTGAGGGATGGCGAATGGTCAAGCCAAACTGTACTTGAAGCTCGCAGTGCTCGAAGAGTGCTCTAGCTGCTGCCCCCCTGTTTAAGCTGGTGGTGAAGTCAAATCAGATCAAATCAATTTATTTATATAGGGCTTTTACAACTGATGTTGTCTCAAAGCAGCTTGACAGTAATACTAATTCATTAAGGAGAGAAAAAGAAAGAAGCCCCCGGTAAGCTAGCCGAAGGCGACGGTGGCAAGGGAAAACTCCCTCAAGTTGGAGGAAGAAACCTTGGGAGGAACCAGACTCACACGCGGTTACCCATCCTCCTCCTCTGGTCCAAACTACATTTTGAAATTGTTCAAAGTAACATCAGCTGAGTATCTAATTATGCTGATCTAGTCGTCGTGGTGACGATGAAGTTAATGAAGAACTAATTGTGAAATAATAGTCCGATGCAGGTAGCAATAATGGAAAAATGAGTCTGCAGCGGGAAAGCCTGATTAGTCCTTCGCCAGCGTTAGGCTGGGCAGGTAAGCAGCTGGTCAGGGGCAGGTAGCAGGAAACCCGGTCAATCTTCCTTCAGTGTCTGGCTGGGCGGATAAGCAGCTGGTCAGAGGCGGGTAGCAGGAAAGCCTCAGTATCAATCCGGACTGGAGGGCAGCCGTTAGCTCGGTAAGAGTGAAGAGACACAGTTAGCTCTGTTTGGGACTAATTACGGAACACAGGAAGTATGAACATTTCCAGAGTGTGGCAGCGACTCCGGCATCTGACTATTACAGCCTGGCTAAAATGACAGAACCAGGAGGTAACACAGACCCTGAAACACTGGCATCCATCCACTCCACCGTCAACTGACACTCAGCTTAAGAAGTAGTCACCAGTAACAGTGACCTCAGTCGGTAATATACATCAGCTTCAGCCTCATACTGGAGGTGCTTCTGAGAGGACGGAGGTAGTAATAGAAGACAGAGGCGGATGGACATCAAGATATCAAGAATATGAATGAGCCTATAACAGAGTAACTGGTACTAGAAAGGCACAGTAGATTCTTGCAGGTTCCACAACTTCAGCTAGCTTCAGCTTCATAAGCCAAGCTGTACTTGAAGCTCGAAGGGCTTGAAGACCCTTCTGACAGGCTGCTCTTGGTGGATGTCTCAGGCTCTACTAGCTGTTGCCCTGCTGTTTAAGCCAGTGACAGTGACCTCAATCGGTAATATACATCAGCTTCAGCCTCATACTGGAGGTGCTTCCGAGGAGGTAGGTTCCATAACTTGAGCTAGCTTCAGCTCTAAGGGTTCGAGGTAGAGACCGACTCTTGACCATTGCCATAACATAGCGCAACATACGCATGGTCAATTTCTACAACCAACAGTTTTTCAGTGTCCGTTTGAGTGGAGCCTCGAAGCTCCGGAGCCAAACTGAAGAAGCAAACGTTTCGGAGCCAGAGGACAATGTGTGCCGTTTGATTATTTGTCAGACCCTTTAAACAGGCTCCTCTTGGTGGCTGTCTCAGGCTCCGCTAGCTGCTGCCCCGCTGTTTAAGCTGGAGGTGATGTGACACTCAGCTTTAATCCCTGCTGATATGTTTACCCGTCCCAAAACTGGAGCGTGTGACGAGAGGCAGACAGCGTCCACCCCGTGCTTTCTGTTCCCGCACGATAAAAGGCCCCCTCTGCCTCCGTCTGGCACGGCTACGTAAGATTTACATGGGATTAAACAATGGCAGTCTGCTTTGATGCTAACCATCTTCCGCTTCGTTCCACAGATCCAGCCAGATACAGATTGATATCCTGACAACCTATCAGAGGACTCAGCAGAGGGAGAGACCACACTGACCACCATCAAAAGACCAGCCTGTGTCGTTGAATGCTCCTCACATAGGATCAGTCTGGAGATCCGACCATAACAAGAAAGGAGGGAAGAAAAGGGGATCAAGACTTTCCAGTGATTTCCAATGAGCTTGCTTTGGTGGCCGACTAAAAAGTACCTGCACATACCAAACAGTGCTCACCGGCTACTACCATAGCTTGAATCAGGTTAAAGCCGTTGTCTGATTAGCAGGTTCTGGCAATTTAACCCAGTAATCAGCTTATTTTGCAGATATGTACTATTAATCGGGCATCTGTGCATGTGCACAAACATAACTGGGTAGAAATAAGATCGCTCAGAAGCGGTAAACACCACAGGAACGGGATTCATTCAAGACTGTGTCCCCAAATGACGACAAGCCTGTGCAAAGTAGGTAACTCCAAATCCCCCTAAATCCCCCCAAAGAAGTAGTCGCCAGTAACAGTGACTTTAACTGGAAATATACGTCAGCTTCAGCTGCATACTGGAGGTGCTTCTGGGAGGACTAGATGATAGAAGACGGAGGCGGGTAGACATATAATATCAAGAACATTATTGAGCCTATATAAGAAGATTCTTGCAGGTTCCAGAACTTGAGGCAGCTTCAGCTTCATATTGGAGATGCTGGCCAAGCCTGCATGCAAGCAAATGACTCTTAAATATTGTTATTAGCTACATGACATAACACAACATACCGCCATCCATTTGTACAGCTGACACGTTTTCAGTCAATAGTGTTTCAGACAAGACAGAGAAAATCAGGAAGATCAGTGAACCCTAGGGGTGTCAAAATACACCTTCGTCCTGGATTTAAACCACTTTTGACTCTTGAGGTCTTGAGATTTTGAGCCAATTTCCAATATTTTATGGGCTAAAAGTGTTTTGACGCTTTTGCACATGCTAAACCGTTTAGATTTGGCTCGACTAAACAACCAGTAGAGCTCTTTCAACCTTCTAGCAAAATAAACCCCAAGAATCACAACCCCTAGGATTCATACAAGCGTGGGTGTGTCTGTAACCCAAGCCCCACCCCCTTCCCCCCTATTTTACTGGGATGCGCCCAGGTGCACACTTGGTCGCTAACAAAGACGGTACATTAGAGAGGAAACTGCAGGAAGTCTCGGTGGTAGTTTTACATTTCTATACTGACATCACCCAAATAAACCAATAGATACCTACAGGATCCTGGACTGAAGTTACCTTGGAGAGGCTCCTTCACGATGGACACGCTGTCCCAGAGCTCCAGGCTGGAGTGCCAGATCTGCTTTAACCCTTACAGCCCCCAACAGCGGCGTCCCAAATTGCTCCAATGCCGGCACACGTGCTGCTCGGCCTGCCTGGGCCAGATGAGGCTGAATCATCGAGAGATCCGCTGCCCATGGTGCCGGAGCGTCACTCACCTGCCCAGCAGCCTGTCCGTCTCCCAGCTGCCCGATGACCCGGAAGCACTGTCCGTCATCTCCGTGACGCAGTCCTCTGAGCATGCCCCTGTTTTTATCCGCTTGCCCGGCAATGGCTGCTATCTGCTGCCTCTCCCGGGAGATGCGGAGCAGGCACTCTTGCCCAGGGAACCTGCCTTCCGCTTCGACTTCAAAGGCACCAGTGAGACGGGAATGCCGGAGCAGAGCCTGGGGGTGGAGGTGGTGGAGGAGGAGGAAGAGGGGGTGCTAAAGAGTTCGGCCTGGACCGGCTTCTGCACCGTTCTTCTAGTGGCGGTCATCCTCATTTTCCTGCTGGGCATCGTCCTGCACAACATGTCCTGCGTCTCCAAACGGTTCAGCATCATTTCTTGCGGATGAGCGACCTACGCTGTGTCCGGAAAGGGGTCAGCTCATTCACTGTTCGCCTTTGCCATGTAGTAATCTGACTGTGGACCACGGAAAAGGGAGGTAGACGTAGACTGTATATCCAAAAGTGTCCAGACACTTTTCCGAATTTAGTGAATTCAAGTTCTTCAAGAAGCACTGATGACATGGACCACGGTGCACTGCCAATATAAGCGGACACTCCAGAGCAGCTCCACCATGCCCAAAGCCGAGTGAGGGCTACAGGGGTACAGAGTCCCCCTAACAGCATTGGGCTGTGGAGCTGTGGAACTGCGTCCTCTGGCGTGATGGGGCTCCCTCCAGCAGCTTTGGGATTTTGGGGAGTTGGAGTGTTCCAGAACTGATCATCAGGACCTTGACCTCACAAATGTTCTTGATGATGATGAATGATGTATGCAATCAAATCCTCACAACATCTAGTGTAAAATACTCTTCACAGAGAAGTAGAGACTGTAACTGCAGCAACTGAGGAGCAAACCCTGAACGAGCAGGTGTTTACAGACTTATGGATGTACAGTGGACGTTTGTTCAGTGCTGGACTTGATGGGAAGCAACACCGAGAGACATGATCACGTGATCTGATCTTTGATTTGTAGTATTTAGTGTAAATGCAAAGCTGCACCTGATATGTTCACGTGTTCAGACATTATGGGAATCAAAACAGAGCGTGATGGACATGTACCATTATTAATCGTTTATATCTGATTTGTTTATTTATCATTCAGCGTCTTTTCTTGCGAATGAATAGCTAGCTTAGCTTTGTACAGTTAACCTTTTGACCAGTACATGACAGATAGACATACCTGACAGTACATGATGGACACAATTTCTAATCGGCTGTTTGTATATGATTTCTACACTCGGAATCCTCTGTAGGAGTCCTGTTATAAGACATACAAAACACCAATACAGTGAGAGAAGAAGAGAGGGCACACTGCAAAAGATGATATCTTGGCAAATAAAATATTCTTCTATGCAGTTCAAATATCTTAAAATTCTTATTTTGAGATTGTTTTAAGATAATATTCAGATTTTAATTTGTTTTAAGATTATTTCGTATGTTTCCATTTTGTTTACTGGTTTTAAGTGAGTTTAGTTTGCTAAATGCTCTCATTATATGGCAGATAGTTTTCCATTTTTACCAATTTGCTTGTAAGTCAAATTTATTGACTTTGACTTATGAAGTCTAATTGTTTGCCAATATAGTGAGAAAATGTGGCTTACTAACATCACTTGAAACAAGTGAAAACACTTCAAAATATGTGAAAGTATCTTAAAATTACCTTACAACAATCTCAAATTGAGAATTTTAAGATATATCAACTAGATAGAAGATAATTTTACAAAAAGAAATGATACCTTGGCAGGAAAAAATCTTTAATATATAGTTAATATATCATACAATTCTCATTTTGTGATAGTTGTAGCTAATTTTTAAATTATTTCACTTATTTTAAGGCATTTTTACAGCCTTTTTTTGCCAAATATTCTTATATTGGCATATAACTTTGCTTATATTAAGAAACTTGCTCAGAACAAGCTAAATGATCTGCCAGTATAGTAATACAATTTGGCTTTAACAACTGGGAATAAGTGATACAAGCCTAAAATTAGCTTTAAAAAAATCTCAAAATGAGAATTTTAAGATATATCAACTGAATAAAAGATAACTTTACTTGGCAAGATCTCATTTTTGCTGTGTTGAAGCTATAGTCTGAACTAGTATTTCTATTGGCCCATCCATTATCACATTTTCACACAATGTGAAGAAAAGTTCAATAGAAATTTAATTTTGAAGTCATTTACAAAGAAGTCAAGAAAATCTAATTTAATGTGTTTACAACAATCTCAAAATGAGAATTTTAAGATATGTAATATAGATACAAGATCATTTTACTTGCCAAGATATATATTTTTTTGCAGTGAGAGAGAGAGAGGAATATTCACACACTTGAATTTCTAATGGACAGCTTATTTATGTGTATGAACGGTTAAGCCCGGTGGATACAGTAGGCAGGTGGTGACACTGAAACAGAAACATGGACTTTTTGGTAGACTGCTTATAAATAGACTGTTAATCCAATATGGTGGACTGCTTTTTTAATAAATCTAGAAATCGCATTATCATTATTTATACAAACCTTAAGTTAAATATAATTTCTTTTACATTAAATGATCTGTAATTTTGACTAGTGCTCAGGCTGCTGACTGTATTTGAATGTATATGAATTTCTGATAGACTGTTCATTTATGATGTCTACATCTTTCCAGATCATGTCTTGCTTGATGTCCCAAGTAATAATTAGACGTAGTGCAGTTGGAATGCTAGGACATGCCAGGCCTGGGAAAAGCTGAAAAGTGTTCCTAGGCACATGTACGTTTCTGATGCTTTATACTGTTTTGTGATGTATTTGGGAATAAAGGCGTAGACCTAGGGCTTGTTTCACAAAGCAAGGGCTCCTGACTAAGTTTCAGCTTCACCAAAGGCTTCATAATCATGTAGCTCGGTTTAATTTTCCCTCAGAAGGCCACTTTTATAGGCGAATGAGCTGATCCTGCTTTTTACACAGCTAACTGTATGAGAGATGACATAACAGGATAGCAGTTTAAATAGAGTTATAGAATAAGAGGGTCCAATCTGCTTGCTCCAATCAGAAGCCACCCCGAACTCTAGACCAAGGTTCAATCCTCTCCCTCAATCAGTCACCCCTCACACTACCACCATATGTTAACTGTAAAATATGAAATACTGCCAAGTGAAATGATCTTATATCTAGTTGATATATCTTTAGATTCTTGTTTTATGATTCCGGTAAGCTAATTTTAAGCCTGTTTAATGTACTTCCAGAGGTTTGTTTTGCTTGTTTTAAGTGATTTTTATAAAGCCAAATTTTCCTATAATCCAGGCAGATTATTTGGCTTGTTTCAAGCATGTTTCTTAGCACAAGCAAAAATGATCTGCCTAACAGTGAGAACAGAAGCACTCTTCACATTAGCTCACAACATGGGGTGATATCTTAGCAATTAAAATGATCATATGTACTGTAGGTTATATATCTTAAAACTCCCATTTTGAGATTGTTAAAATATTTTTAAGATGGTTTAAACTTGTATTAAATGATATAAGTAAGTCACATTTTACTACTATACTGGCTTGTTTTTAATTTGAAAATTTTAATGGAAAATGTCCAATAAAGATGTCCAGAAATAAAACAAAGTGTATTAAAATTAGCTTAAAATCACCTTAAAATGAGAATTTAAGATGTATCAAGTACATATAAGACAATTTCACTTGAAAAGATATATTTATTTGCTCTGTTGAAGGTGTGGCCTGAACTTGCAAGTCTGTGGAGCATTTCTATTAGCCCGTCTAGTATAACGTTTTCACATCATGTAAAGAAAAGTATGTATGAAAATAAAAATGGACAATAACACAGATTTTCTAGGTTTGGACAGCATTGATACACACCCATCACCCATAACAATAACCCCACCTCCTCGTATCTCCACTCACTGTCCACTTTATCAGCTCCACTGACCATATAGGAGCACTCTGTAGTTGTACAGCTCCAGACTGTAGTCCATCTGTTTCTCTGTATACTGTATTACCCTGTTCTTCAATGGTCAGGACCCC
>CM067493.1:26943692-26962276 GCA_034552555.1 Semaprochilodus insignis
AATTTTACAATATACCCACTCGATAACTTGCCACAATATCATTTTTGTTGCAGATATTAAATTTGAAAGGCTAATACCACATATTCTTATTTCTTTCCTCATTTTAAAGCAGATTATTTAGTAATAACTGTGCAGGACATGAACACTTTGGCCAAGGGGGCCTAAAACTGTGCACACAACTGAAGCTGGTAAAGCAGCGAGTGGCTGTTTCTACTGAAGTGCCAGTGAAATGATGTATTTGCATACTTGCTCTATTTAATATCACTCTGCTATTGCGGCACTGAAAATGTCCCACTTTTATGCAAAGCGGTTATGGGGTTCTGCAGGTAAAACAGATATTAGTGTAAAATTACTGGGTCCCTATGTAAAACATAACTATCAGCACCGGGTGTTCAAACTGTGCTCCTTCACAGCAAACCGCTGGAGGACAAAGTGCTTTGTGTGTGAGATGCAAATCAGCCTTGAAAACAGGTGTGTCCTGCCAGCACCGCTCGCAATCTCACTATGTTTATTTCTACTTCTCCAGTCGAAACCCTAAAAATCAACCACTGTGGGTTTGACAGAGTCATACTATATAGCCAAAAGTATTCCCTCCCCCATCCAAATCAGTGAGTTCAGGTGTTCCAATCACTTCCATGGCCACAGGTGTATAAAACCAAGCACCTAGACATGCAGACTGCTCCTACAGACATTAGTGAGAGAATGGGTCGCTCTCAGGAGCTCAGTGAATTCCACCGTGGTACCGTGATAGGATGCCACCTGTGCAACAAGTCCAGTCGTGAAATTTCCTCACTACTAAATATTCCACAGTCGACTGTCAGTGGGATTATAACAAAGTGTAAGTGATTGGGAACGACAGCAACTCATTGCTCAGTCATGAAGAGGTAGGACATGTACAATGACAGAGTGGAGTCAGCGGATGCTGAGGCGCATAGTGCGCAGAGTTAATCACTACAGGCCTCCAAACTTCATGTGTCCTTCAGATCAGCTCAAGAACCGTGTGTAGAGAGCTTCATGGAATGGGTTTCCATGGCCGAGCAGCTGCATCCAAGCCTTACATCACCAAGTGCAATGCAGAGTGTGGAATACAGTGGTGTAAAGCACCGCCACTGGACTCTAGAGCAGTGGAGACGTGTTCTCTGGAGTGACCAATCACGCTTCTCCGACTGGTAACCCGATGGACGGGTCTGGGTTTGGTGGTTGCCAGGAGAACGGTACTTGTCTGACTGCATTGTGCCGAGTGTAAAGTTTGGTGGAGGGGGATTATGGTGTGGTGTGTTGTTCAGGAGTTGGGCTCGGCCCCTTAGTTCCAGTGAAAGGAACTCTTAATGCTTCAGCAGACCAAGAGACTCTGGACCATTTCATGCTCCCAACTTTGTGGGGAGAGTTTGGGGACGACCCCTTCCTGTTCCAACATGACTGCACACCAGAGCACAAAGCAAGCTCCATAAAGACATGGACGAGCGAGTTTGGTGTGGAAGAACTGGACTGAGTCCTGACCTCAACCCGATAGAACACCTTTGGGATGAATTAGAGCGGAGACTGCGAGCCAGGCCTTCTCGTCCAACATCAGTGTCTGACCTCACAAATGCGCTTCTGGAAGAACGGTCAGAAATTCCCATAAACACATTCCTAAACCTTGTGGAAAGCCTTCCCAGAAGAGTTGAAGCTGTTAGAGCTGTAAAGGGTGGGCCGACATCATATTAAACCCTATGGATTAAGAATGGGATGTCACTTGAGTTCATATGTGTGTGAAGACAGACGAGCGAATACTTTTGGCAATATAGTGTATAATGGGAAACAATACGCCTACACTGAAAGTGCAAGCTCATTTGTTACAAACAATTGAATAAGTTTTACTCGACGCAACCCTTTTTTAGGTTGAATAAACCTCAATTATTTGATGGTAACAAATTAGAGTGATTTTTTTAGGTTGCACCAAAAAAACACTTTTTACAGCGTACTGCAGTGTATACTAACAACCTATATACGAGAGATAGGTCTTCAGTTTGGGCCATATGTATAAAATTAAAGCTCAAAGAAAGGAAAAGCACATTTTGTCTATTGCTAATTTCTACTAGCAGTCTTATGCGGGTTCAGACGGTATATTAGGTGGTGCACATGAATTTTTTTCCAGATTACATGTTTTGTCGATCTACTAAGTGAAATCAAATGAACACATCCTCTATACTTTTTCACACTTTAATGAACAATTACTGTTTATTAGTCGAATTTAACATAATTAACAAAATTTGAGGCACGTTTTATATCGTATGTTGTATTTTCCAGTATGTCAAACTAAGCAAATAAACAGATATTTTGTTGTGCAGGAAAATGATACACCATCGTTGTCCTATGAAAGCCATGTATCTCCATTTGTGTTGATTTTTACTTTTATGCATCATTTGAACACAGCAGCTGCTGTTTACACTGTGTGAAAATTTCATGATGAAAGGAACAACAGAAATGACCCAAAACTGCTTGGAAAGACGTCTGGTTCCATTGACTTCCATTACAATGAAATGAGTTTTTAGCCCTCTCCTGTAAAGTTAGCATTTTGTTTTTTCTTTAGACAGAGATGATATGCTAGCATGGCGCCTCTGGCTAAAACAATATTTGCAGAGGATAAAATCTATTATCATATACCGACGGGAAATGGCTTGCATACCTTAGCCTTCCACATGAGCCACAGCTTGAAGACGTCCACATGCCTCCCACACTGGATGCTCTTGTCCCCGGTGTCATAGGACACATCATAGTGTTTATCAGGCTGGAAAAGATACTCGGCACACAGCTGATTGCACTCCTGAAGCAGACCCTGTTAGCAACAACAGACAACAGCTTTATCTCCAGCTTGATCCACAGCTGGATCCGTGATCCATGCTTTTCCGGGTGCACATCGCGATTTGACTGACCTTCTTTCTCACTAGAATGGCTGAACACTGCAATGGGACGCCCATCATCTTGTGGGGATTCCAGGTGATGGATGATGCCCTGTAGCGGAATGGAAATCAGTGTAAATTCCTCACTCTAAAAGCACCAGGCCTAACTCGGCATACCAAAGAATTAGGTCTAGTAGACACCAATTAGCACAACCACATTTAGAGGAACGTTGGGGAACAAGACCCCCGGGGTAAGCTGTCTCCTCTTAGTTTTTCTGCTGATCAAATTATAGGGCCAGTTTTAATTGCAACCCCTCTGCTAAAATTAAACCTGGATGATGGCATTCCTTTTTTAACACTGGATAATAATTATCTATAATTTTTTGTTAGGTTGTACAAGAGAAATGATCTTTATGGGGAGAGTGGAATAAGCAGTATGTTTGCTCTTGAGAGAACTGTTTTTCCTATTTTCTTTGTGAAATGGATAGTTAGAGATCTGGGGCAAAAAATAAAACGCTAGATAAGAGATAAAAAGCCTGGTTTAGCATATTACTTCAAACATACTACGCATTAGCTAGCTAGCATTAGCATTACATGCTAGCTATAATGACTGTTAGAAAGAATTTGGTACCATTGTTAGCTGTTTTGCTGGTGTTGAATTTGCAGCATTGTGTACGTTTTTAACGTACACTAATTATTTGTACTTACTAATTTTACATTAAATGATACAGTTTTGTTTAAATTGTTGTTATTATTTTTACACTACTAGGACTATTACAACAACAACAACTACTACTACTATTACTACTACCACTATTACTAGTATTACTACACCGTCTACTATTACTGTTGGTATTATTACTACTACCACTATTACTACTGCTGCTATTACAACTGTTACTAATTTCTATTACTACTATTACTATTATTGCTTCTTCTTCTATAACTGAAACTATTACTATTACTCCTGGTTTGATTACATCTATTACTATAACTACTGTTGTTATGATTACTACTACTCCTGCTACAACAACTATTACTATAAGTACTACTACTACTGTTACAACCAGTACTAGTATTATTATTACTACTACTATAACTAAAACTATTACAAGTACATTATTATTATTACTACTACTTGTGCTGTTATTACTACTAATGCTATTACTACGGATACTATTTCTATAGCTACCTATTAGTAACTAAAGTAACTAAAGTAACTATTAGTACCAGTATTATTACTACTTTTGCTATTTCTATAACTATTAGTGCCACTACTACTACTAAAGCTATTACTGCTACTACTATTACTAATATTATTTTTATATTGCATTATATATAGTATTACTACTACTACTATAACTAAAACTATTACTTAAGAATTAAGTACTATTATTATTAGTAGTAGTAGTAATAGTACTATTTATGTTGTTATTATTACTACTGCTATTAGTACTGACACTACTTCTACTACTAATGTCATTTACTACTACTACTACTATTATTACTGCTGCTGCCACTACAAATATTGCTATAACTATTAGTACCACTACTATTGACATAACAATTAATATTACTACTACTACTAGTATTGCTGCTACAATAACTACTACTAAAACTTCTACTATTACTGCTACTGTGCTGTAACCTTTACTACTATTAATATTGATACTTATTTTATTATTATTTTATTACTATTAGTACTACTACTACAACTACTACTATGACTACTGATGAATTTGCATAAGATAATTGGGTAATAAATATAATCACAGTAACTAATTAATTAATAAACAGATGAGACTTTTTAAGTGTTTCTATTTTACACTATTGTACATTCTTGCTTATTATTTTCTTTATTCATTACTGCCAGTGTTAACAAACATACTGGTTTAAAGCAATAACTTGGCCAGCATGAAGATTGTATTACTTGTTTGAAATGTGCATGTCGCTTGTTTGAAAAAGCAAACCTGTTTTAATTAGTAGGCCAGCTGAGTTTGCTTACCTGTCAATGCCCTGCAGTTTCAACCGGTGCTTCTTAGACAAGAGCAGGCCGCCTCCCCAAGCCGCCTGTGAGGAGATAACAGCCTGCCTGAAATCTTCGCTTGATTTCCTTCACTATAGATATACATACAGTGTGCCATAGTGAGTACGTATGGAGAACAATACGGAACGAGTACATACATCAACATGCATCCACAGGTCGTATCTCTCACAGATGTCTGCTATATCGTTCAGAGGGTCGAAGGCTCCGTACACGGTGGTCCCTGCAGTGGCGTTTACATAGAATGGAACCAGACCCTGTGGACACAAAACACATGTACTGTGCAGGTATGTTTTTGTGTTTCATCAGGGTACAAACAGTGCAAACAGATCCTCCAAGGTACAACAGTGGTTTTGAGGTCTGACCGTGTACTAGCATGGGTCAACATGGTTTAGCAGAGTGCCAATACTTTCTGTGATCCAACAATGTGCTATGAATATTGAATCAAACTTAATAGTTAGAGATCAAAGCACAATACTATTAATACTATTATGGCTAACAATGTAAAATCTGAGTCAGTTAGCAAAACTGACTGGCACTGAATGGATCAATGGATCTCCAGATCAGTGGATCCTAATCCTCGTCCTAGAGGACCACCTCTTTGCATGCTACAATGTTTTGCCTGCTCCAGCACACCTCATTTAACCCAACGACTCATCAGTGAGCGCTTCCTGATGTGAAGTGGCTGTATTAGCACAGCACTGAGGTCCTCTGATCTGAAGTGTCATTTAGCGTAATGCTAATGCTTCTGCTTATTCTGTGGTTAGTCATGTCAGCATTTGGAGCCATGGTTCTTGTGCATTGTCAAACTGTTTGAGATACAGCAGAAAACCTCATCACATTCACAATTAAATATTTGATGTATTTTGATCATATAATGGCATTGAAAAGCGTCTTATTTGGCTAATTAGCCACCTTGTTTGCTAGGTAGCTGATCTTATTGGCTGATGTGACACGATGGGTTACTGCACTGTTCTGTACGCAGCTGCTCACAAAACGTCTACATTTACACAGAACCATGTGGAGGATGCTTACTTTCTTGAGCTACTGGCTTCTAAAGTCTGACATAGCAGCCATTTCCAGGTTCAAGCTTGGTGACCATTTGTGGCTCTTCATGGACTTCATGTACCCCCACACTGATGGGATATTCCAGCAGGATACGGCACTGTGTGTGTTAAGGTCTCATTCAAACTCCAATAATCCACGTCTCACGCTGGCCTGTGTTCAACCTCACTCACACCACAACTTGATGGGTGGCTGCCCACGGGGGTCTGGCTAGAATCATCCGTGTGAACAGATAAGCGACTCTGGCAGAAATCCACATTCACTGCAGGAGGCCCCGCACACATATCCCGCAGGTCAGTGCAGCATTCTTTAACTTCCATGGAAGCAGAAGAGTGTCTTTGTTAACACCACCACACAAAGACACAGCGCCTTACTTGGGCTCGTGAGGTTGCTAACTGGACCCAATGGTCCAATGAGTCGTGGTACCAGGTGTTTCAGGGTGATGGTTGGGTTCGTGTGTGATGCAGACCCTATGAAGCAATGTCCACAAGCTGTCCCCCCAGCTGTCCACAAGGCACTGGGCAGGCTGATGGTGGTTCCATACTGGTGTGGGGTGTGTCCTCATGCCATGGGTTGGATCCAATGATCCATCTAAACATGTCGTTGACCGGTGGCCACTACGTTTCACTGCTTGGTGGCCATTTGCAGCCTTGCAGTGAATAGAGCCCAATCGAGGCATTACACCATCATGCCTCATTCTAACACTGGTAATTCACGTCTCCTTGCCATGAGCACACTGGACAGCGTTCAACCTCACAACTTATACAAGTGTGGGTGTTCCCAAGCTGTCCCCTGAGGTAACACCACTCCATAATCAATTTACATACTACTACCCCTTAACGTTTGGTATATCACTGTACTTTGTGCCTCCCACTTTAGGTTTTAAGGGAGACAGTAATGAAGCACCTTCTTTTCTCCGGTATTTGAAGCTTGGAATCTGATCCAGTCTCTTTTCCCACTGCACAAACACGGTTCTGAAACAGCGCCAGTATTTCAGAGCTAACCTGTTTGCTTAGCCAAACAGCAGTTCAGGAATAAGGATGCATATCGGAAAACACCCCACTGTTAGGCCAGCAGCAGCACTGATACCACTGAGCCTGAACTTCACCTGCTAGGAAGCTCAAACAAGGCGGCTGCAGCTTTACCGAGGAAAGGTCGGGCAGGCTGATAACATTCAGGCTATATACATAGGGCTGCACACCCTTGTCCCTGGTACCAAATGGAGCAGAGGAGCGAGAGACCGAACACATCACGTCAGTTCAGAATTACTTGCTTTGCACTTGATTGACTACTGCTAGCTGGACTCCCACCTACATCATTAGCCACATTAGTACACTGAGATACCAAAACTCAAGGCATAGCAGTATGTATGTTGGTCATGAAGGGGTGTTACCTCAGGGGGCGGCTTGGGAACACCCACACCTGTATAAGTTGTGAGGTGTTATCTTGTGAGTGAGGTTGAATACTGGCCAGCATGCCCATAGCAAGGAGACCTGAATTATCGGAGTTCGGGCGAGGCATGATAGTGGGTGCCAGATAGATGGGACATTCCATTTCCAAATCTGCGCGGGCATTCGGAATACATCATCGAAAGCATTACCACCCACAGTGGACAGCACAGTGGCCGCCCACGGCGCTTAATGATCGTGACCAACAGCGTCTGGCTAGAATTGTCCATGTGAACAGAGAAATCAGAAATCACAGAATCACAGAATCACATCCACATTCACCGCAGGAAGCCCCACACACATATCCCGCAGGTCAGTGCAGCGCTCTTTAGCTTCCACGGGGTATGGGAGCAGAAGATCCACCAGAGTGCCTCTGTGAACACCACCACACCGGACACAGCTCCTCACCTGGGCTCGTGAAGTTGCTAATTGGACCCTAGAGGACTGGCAACATGTAGCATGGTCCGATGGGTCATGGTACCGGTTCTTTTGGTGAGGGTAGAGTTTGTGTGTGGCGTGAACACCATGAAGCCATGGGCGCCAGCTGTCCACAAGGCACTGTGCAGGCTGGTGATGGTTCCATACTGGTGTGGGTTGTGTCCTCATGGCATGGGTTGGGTCCACTGGTCCACCTAAACCTGTCATTGATCGGTGCTTGCTATGTTTCACTGCTTGAGGGCATTTGCAGCCCTTCATGGACCCCCACAGTGATGGGATATTCCAGCAGGATAGTGCATCATGCCTTCGCACCCAAGTTGTCCAGAACTGGTTTGAGGAGCATTCTGGAGAATTCCAACAAACATTGTGGCCGGCATGTTCACCCAGCATGCGCCCAATCGAGGCATTTCACTGTCACGCCTCGTTCAAACTCTGATAATTCACGCTGGCCAGTGTTCAACATCAGGATAGCACCAACTTATACAGGTGTGGGTGTTCCCAAGCCCTCCCCTGAGGTAGCACCACTCCATAATCAACTTACACGCTGCTATCCCATGACTTTTGGCATGTCAGTGTATTTTAGTATTTTAGTGTCTGTGATGCATCTCGTAAAGGAATGACGTGTGAGCAGCAACTGAACTAATCTGAAACATTCAACCCACCTTGGACTCCGCTGTTCGGATACAGGATTCCAGTTCCCTCGGAATCATTTTGCCCCTTCCAAAGAAACGACAGCAGTACATTAGTACAATGCACACAGCTTCAAAGAACAGAACATTAGGCCCTGTCCTAATTCTTACCTTTCATCACACTTCACCAAAATAACATTTTCCGAGCCAATCCCGAGAACGGCCGCGGACTTCTTGATGGAATAATGACTCTGGGAGAGTAATTGGACACAGAGCAGACATCAAAAGTGTTATTCAGCCGGGAAATATTAATGATGCCACTTAGAGAGGACCACCTTTAGCATCAGAGGGAGGGCATTGATGCTATTCAAAATTTGAATAAGAGGCGTAGATACATAATATGCCTCATTTGTGGATCAGCAGTGTAAAGATAATTGCGAGGGAGTGAGAGTGAGAGAGGGAGCTCACATGTGCGGAGGTGAAGAGGGCGAGAGGGGGCAGGGCGTACATCCCTGCTGTTTTCACCTCTGGGAAGAAATGATATCTGGCCAACAGCATGCTGTAAAGATTGGACATCGTGCCTCCTGAGGAAATAAAACAGGTACTGGTGAAATAGGAAAATTCCCACTGTGTGGTTAGGCATACGACGGGATGCCTGATGGTTTGAACAGATGGGCACAGTTTTTCCCTTATCACAAATGTAGTGAATGAACTGTTCTGAAATGAATTAAAGCAGACGTTCTCTTTGTGTTTAGGCCACATCGAGACCACAGAAAGCCACGGTAGAGAACCTCACGGTCAGTCTTTTAGAAAAACAGATCTACAGCCTCATCTTCTTCAGCTCACTAAGTAGTAAACCAACGCAAAGCATGATTCACCAGCGATACAAATAAACTGCGGTGATGGCGCTAATGAGCTGCATCCCTTGGTAGGCATCACATGACTGTGGTAATGCAGTAATGCAGTTATCATCACAGCCCTACCTGGAACACCATACACCAAACAGCCTAGCATCACATTAGCACCCACCTGGGATACCATAACAATGGCCTAGCAAAACTACTAGCAAGCCTAGCAGCTACCTTGGCTACTAAAGTAATGGCCTAGCAACATGTGGAATGCTTTAGCAAATCTAGCTAACCTAGCAATACGATAGATAACATCGCAATGCCCCAGCAAACATCTGGAATAACATAGCAATTTCCCAGCAACATGTCAGCAACTACCAGGGATACCATAGCAACAGCCTAGCAACACTTAAGCAACTACCTGGGATACAATAGTAATGCCCCAGCAACACTTTAGCAACCACATAGAATGATCTAACATATCTAGCTAAGCTAGCAATGCCATAGATAACATAGCAATACCCCAGCAACCATCTGGAATAACATAGCAATGTCCCAGCAACATGTTAGCAACTACCAGGGATACCATAACATCAGCCTAGCAACACATAAGCAACTTTCTGGGATAGCATAGCAACGGCCTAGCAAAACCTTAGCAACTACCCTGGCTACTAAAGTAATGGCCCATCAACACTTTAGCCACCATGTGGAATGCTTTAGCATATCTAGCTAACCTAGCAATGCTATAGATAACACAGCAAAGGCCCAGCAACCACCTGGAATAACATAACAATGACCCAGCAACATGTTAGCAACTGCCAGGGATATCATAGCAACAACCTAGCAACACTTAAGCAACTGTTTGGAATTACTACGTATGTAGTTATGTTCTCCTGAATTGGTTCTGAATTGTGGACCTCCAGTAGAGAAGTACTTAACTACAAAGCCATTAATTATTCAGCTTTTCACACTTTCATTATTTTCATCAGTCTATTCATTTAAACCTGAGACATAAACAGAGCTAGCAATGAGCTAAAAATATTACCAGGACAGAAGATGCCATCTCCCTCCTGTTCAGACCATCCAATAACGGAGTGCATTTTCTTCAGGATGATGTCCTCCATGAGGATAAACACCGGAGCAATCTCATAGGTGAACCTGCAAGAGACCAGAACAGAAACAGGCTGGTCCACAGACGTGCGCTGGGTGTAGCTAGCCTTTATAGTCATTGTAAACTGCTCACTTTTACTCATTTTTAGCCCCTACAGATCCTGATTCGTCTGAACTATTTCCAGGAATAGACAGAAAGACGAGACACAGCCGTCTGCTAAAATGGTGTACTGACATGTTTGTGTTTGCAGTGGACGTGACCCATTCCCCTGCTAGTCCAATGATGTCCAGTCCAGTTGACAGCTGGTTGAAGAAGCGTGGATGACCTGTTGGATAAGAGCAATAAGGTCAAGGCAGGCCTCGGTCTAACAAAGGAAACCAACACTTTGAAGGAATGACCGTCTTACATCCTCCCTGAGAATAAGCCGACTGTTATTGTCACTGTGCTCTGAAGGCTGGCGAGTAAATGACCTCAATTGTTCTGATTGACAGCCCCGTATTGTGCCTCACTCAGAAACCAGGCTGGGTTGAAATGTGGAACAAGCTGTACTGCTGTATTTGTACATGTGGAGGGCAGCAGTGACGTACTTGCAGCCTGACAGCCAGGAACAGTACCACGCTTGATCGTGCTTTTCACTGCGGTACACAGTACCCAAAAGTAGTAGGCCAGAATGGCTAGTCTGTCCACATACACTGTACTCATCAAGCAGTGCACAAAAATTCCTGTGGGGAATTGCAGTGCTACTGGGAAGGAAGATAAAGGTGATTCATTTAGACTGATAGGATCAATATTTAGTGAGCTACACATACAGAAGTAGTGTCTCTCAGTATGGTGTCGGGCCGCCGTGTTTGCTAACCCCTACCTCACCATCTGCAGGAACCGTGTGAGGATATTCAAGCTGCATGGGATGGATTATCACAGGACACCATTAGGAACTCCATGCTGAGACGTCTGGCGTGTTGGGTTAGCAAACATGGAGGCCCGACGCCATACTGAGAGACATTACTTCTGTATGTGTAGCTGTAAAAAAACTTTTAAGTTTTCAGATTTACCATCATTTTGCCATCACTAACATTACAGTATAAAAGAGAGGCATGTGTAGGTTCACAGGTCATAAATAAATTGCATATCTTTGTGCTGTAGACGCCCCAACCCCTGGTCCCCATCACCACCAGTGTAAAGAGTTGATAAGTTGCTCTAGAATGGAGGCTTTGTTTACATCTGCAAAAACTGAGATCAGTGGAACTCCCCTTTAAAATGCATTATGCTACATGCTAACGCTAACCGGTTTTGACTCCATATTTCAGGGTGTCCCGGCAGTCCACCAGCAGCTGCTCCAGGTTGTCCGGCTGGTCCGGGAGCTCCAGGCTGAATCCCTCTAGACCATCCTTCAGCTGGTGGGGATGGTGGAAGTCCAGCACTTTGGAGCTGCGGTTCAGAGACTTGCTGATATACGCCAGCAGAATGTTGAGCAGCTCTTGCAGGAAGTGTTTGGTCACCTCCTCTCCTTCATCTGCGGGAAGAAGATCTAGACATAGAAGAGCAGGGGCTCAGTTTGAATCCTCATATTTATGATGAACGCATTTCCATTTTTAATGATCTACTTTACGGACTGATGAAGACATGAAGCCACTGTGTTTGAGCCGTGTGCCCCCTGCGGTCCTCATAATAGAGGAAGATGATCAGGAGCCGTATTATAGAAATCTAATCTGTTTAGTTACCATGACAACTTCATTTGGGCTCCTAAGTGGTTCCTCAGACTGTAGGTAGTGATAAACTACCAGCTCTCTCCTTATTCTCTCGCTGTTATCATCCCACGATCTGTTGTTCCTCTCCTTCTTCTTCCTATTGTCATTTTTCAGACAGATATTTGTGCTAACTTCTCCTTATTGACACTGACTTTGCAACCTATTAACAACTTATTAACAACTATTACCACCTTATTAACACCTTATTAACACCTTATTAACAACTTATTGCAACTTATTGACCACATGGAATAACAAGGCAACCACAGAGCAGGCACCTGACAACCCCTTAGCAACTGTTTGCAATATCATAGCAACCCCTTAGCAACATACTAGGAACCTCCTTGCTACACCCCACTTGGAACATAACAGTAAACACCTAGCAACCGGCTGGAATACCACAGCAGCAAACTGGCATACCTTAGCAGCCACGCAGCAACACCCTAAAACCAGCTAGGACACCATAGCAACAACCAAGCAACAAACCGGCAACCATGTAAAATACTATAGTGACTGCATAGCAACATCCTAGCATCCACCTAGCAACACCCTAGCAGCCACATAGCAATAACCTGGAGTAGCATAGCAACCACCTACTAACACCCTAAAACCAGCTGGGATACCATAGCAACCACCAAGTAACAATCTAGCAACCATGTAAAAAACCATAGTCACTGCCTAGCAACAACCTAGCAAACCACACAACAACACCCTTGCTACTACACCCTAGAACTGTCAGTGGTACATGGTTGACGACTGAAGTTGCTTCCTATTCACCAGCTTCTTAATCCAATGTTCCGTTCCACCGTAAATGCTGCAGCTTGTACAGGTGCCAGAATGTACCTGCAGCGCCGTGTAAGGTGGAATGGAATATTCCCAAAACAAGCTGGAGAACAGGAACTTCAGCTCCCACATCTGTAACAGAATCCCGGACAACTTTAATCCTGCAGTCTGCTCATTTCACTCTGGACAGTTTCCCAAACCTCTCTGGACAATATGGAGCAGCTCCGCTCAGCGTTTGACCCTGAAGAGACTGAAGAGAGGAGCAGCTCAACCTTTACTAGCATCACAGCCCCAACAGCAGCCTGTAAGTAGCAGCCATGCTGTGTGATTGTATCCGTGTTTGCTGCAGCTTATTTACACAGAGGCTCATTTTACTCATCTAGTGTATTTCCACATGTTGCTTCTGTGTGACCAGTGTCTTGCTGTAAACCAGCCAATCAGAGCAGAGCTCATCTAAATATGAATGAGCTCACCAAAAAAGGAAAAACAGCTTGTTTCATTCTAGGACCAGACTGGGGGGGAAATAGGGGTGTAGAACTGCACCGGGCATCCAAAGTCACATACCTTCTATGTAGAACATCAGAGGTTTGGATAATTTGCATATATTGGTTCTTGTATGGCACATTAGCAACAAGCTAGCGAGGTTAGCTAGTTGCATTGTGATGTTAGGTGCTTTGAGGTCAGTTGTCTGCTACCTGAGTCTACTCCAGTGAGGGCTGAATATGTCCAGTCACAAGGCATACAAAGGCTAATCCAGTTAAACAGGGTCTACAAGCAGCAGCCAGTGATGCTCATTTGCCAGCTCTGCGTCTGGTTTGATTGTATGTGCACTGGGCTTTCTCAAGCAGCGATTATGAAAGCTGTCTGTGCTTTCGTGAGAGGCTTAATGCATTTAACACTGACTGCATAGCAATCTTGCTGTACTTTCAGTTTCGCTTGGCTATAGTGGCAGACACAAACCACATGTTGCTCCAGAAAGCCTTCAGAGACACTTAACCCCACTGCTACACTTCTGCTTTTGCGTTCTTTGGCATGTTGTACTTTAATGTCAGCAGTTTTTAATGGCACCATAAGACAAGCTCTGACCAGCATTCATTCTATGCTGAATTAAGGTGGTCTCTGCTGGTTTAAGGTGGTATAGCGTTGGTCTGGTGCTGGTTTAGTTGGTCACCCATCAAGATCATGCTGGTTGACCAGCATACCGGCATGCAAAACACATAATATGCTGGTCTATGCTGGTATTTTATTTCTAGCAGAATCAGCCAATAGGGGCATCGCACGATGGGTAACGCTGTCGCCTCACACCAGGTTTACATGTTTACATGTTTACTCCTCATGTCTGTGTGGCTTTCCTCCTCCAGGTGCTCTGGTTTCCTTCCACAGTCCATAGATATGCAGTGAGGTGAACTGGAGATGCTGAATTGCCCCCTAGGTGTGAGTAATTCTGTATGTCTCCCCTATGATGGACTGGTGGTCTGTCCAGGGTGTTTCCTGCCTTCCGCCCAATGAGCGCTGGGATAGGCTCCAGTACCTCCCCGCAACCCAGAAGGACAAAGCAGTTCAGAATATGAGATATGTGAATGAGTGAGTCAGCTAATACATACCATTCATTAAGTATGTCTACATGCTATATTTGCCAGTTATGCTGCGTTCACTCGTTTGTGGACGATGGCAAACCGGATGTTCCATTGTTTTCAAACTAGCTGCAATGGAAAATTCTTTTGCCGTTGACCACAGCTGTGGAATAAACTGGATGTTGATATTTTGGCAGCAATGGACGCCAGACATCTCTAGATGCCTCCTACCTTTCTACACCTTAATCAATAAACAGTCTACACCCATAAAGCTCTCCTCTGATGAACTTCCGTTTTCACCGGTAACACCATCACCATGGCAGAGTTGGGGTGTCTTTATGCTGTTGTCTACCACATACCACTGTTGATCCAAACTTACGTAGGGCAGCAGGAGCAGCATTCCCACCACTACAAAGCGAGCGCATCCCGCTGGCAACTTTGCGTTTATTTGCATGTGTGAGACGCCAGATGGAAAACATCCAAAACCTCAAAGACACAATGGTGTCGGGAGAATAACAGGACGAGCGTCCAGGCTTGATTATCTCTGATGTGGCTCCACAATCTCCAAACTTTACTCTTAGATGTTGCTGCAATGAAAGTAATTCCACACACGTTCGGTGATGCTGGGATCTGGACTCTGGGGTGGTCAGTCCATAGTTCTAATAACTCAAAGGAACTGACTATTTTCAGTGAATGTATTCAAATGTGTTCCCCAAAACTCTGTAATTAGATTTTGGTTCTTTGTGTGTGTGTCTTTCTGTGGTTCTTCCTCATGTTCTTAGGGATGTTCTCCTTTTGAGTCTTGGTTCCCTTCAGTGATTCTTCCTCAGGTTCTTAGGCAGTTTTCTTTTGAGTCTTTGTTCCTCTCAGTTGTTCATCCTCATGTTCTTAGGGAGTTTCTACTTGTGAGTCTTGGTTCCCTTCATTGGTTCGTCCTCATGCTCGTAGGGAGTTTCTACTTGTGAGTCTTGGTTCCCTTCATTGGTTCGTCCTCATGCTCGTAGGGAGTTTCTACTTGTGAGTCTTGGTTCCCTTCATTGGTTCGTCCTCATGCTCTTAGGGAGTTTCTACTTATGAGTCTTGGTTCCCTTCAGTGATTCTTCCGCATACTCTTGGGGATGTTCTCCTTTTGAGTCTTGATTCCCTTCAGTGATTCTTCTTCATGGTCATAGAGAGTTTCTACTTGTGAGTCTTGGGTCCCTTCAATGATTCTTCCTCATGCTCTTAGGGAGTTTCTACTTGTGAGTCTTGGTTCCCTTCAGTGATTCTTCTTCATGGTCTTAGAGAGTTTTCTTTTGAGTCTCTGTTCCTCTCAGTTGTTCCTCCTCATACTCTTAGGGAGGTTCACCTTTTGAGTTGTGGGTCCCTTCAATGATTCTTCCTCATGCTTTTAGGGAGTTTTCTTTTGAGTCTTGGTTCCTCTCAGTGGTTCTTCCTCATGCTCTTAGGGAGTTTCTACTTGTGAGACTTGGTTCCCTTCAGTGATTCGTCCTCATACTCTTAGCGAGGTTCACCTTTTGAGTCTTGGTTCCCTTTAGTGATTCTTCCCCACATTATGGTTCATTCTGAAGAACCTACGGTTCTTTGGTGGTCTTTCCTTTAAGTGGATCTTCTTCATGTTCTTAGAGAGCTTCCTTATCAAGTCTTGGTTCCTTTTAGTGGTTCTCCTCATTCTCTAAGGGTGTTTTCACACTTGTCCTGAATAGTCTGCACCCAGAACCGATTCTGGACTCATATAGGTGCGGGGCTCATTATAGCTGGTTTGCTTTTGTACATAAGACCTCCATCTAAACTGTGGAATGTTTGCACAATTCCATACGTCACTTTGCTGCATGCAGGCATGGAAATGGGCGGCACTAGCTTCATCCAGCCGCTGCTTTTTATTATTTTCCATGGTTACAAACACTCAAGAGCTAATAAACAGAACCTTTTCTCCACAGCAATCATTTCCCTGTTCTCATGAAACCCAAGAGGGGAAGAAACAGAACAAATCAAAGCAGTCACGTTAGAAAAGGAACCAGTCACGTGTGCAGCACCTGGAGTGGACAGCTTCCACATCCACAGCCTGCCACTCGAGGAGGACCAGAGATCTGTACTCTGGACCGCTCCCAGTCTTAAAAACAGCTTTCACACTTGACCAAACATACCAAACTCGTAGAGTAAGCAGTCCTGGGTGAAAATCTGAGAGTTTGACCATTTGTGTGGCTCATTGGTTCTTTGTGTGGTTCTAGGTAGTTTTGGGTCCATTCAATGGTCCTTCTTCATGTTTCTTCCTCATGCATTCCTGGAAAGCTGCACTGGGAATATGCTTGCTGCAGGAGGTGCTAGACATATACAATATAAATAAACTGAACTGAATTTGGGACCAGACATTGTTGGAAAGAGCTGCCATTCTCCGAGTGCACCCACACGCTGCTTTGAAGGTATGTTCCTGTTATACATTATTAAAAATGACTCAATGATAAAAGCCTTTCCAGTGAATAGCATAGCAGTAGAAGCAGGAGATGAACTGCCTTTGGTAGTTGACCATTAATAAGCATCCTGGAAAAATAATGAGTCCCATGTGACTGAAACGTACCTAATAACATGTAACACCTCCACCAGCACCAATAACAGCTGGGACTGGATTTGTCATGTACTGGACAAGTTTCTGGATGTAGGTCACATCAATGTTCAGACACTCTTACATCAAAGAATTGGTCAGTTGGTCCAGATTTGGTGGATGCCTTCCCTGGAACAATTCTGAGGAGAATTCCCTGTAGACTGGGATTTTAGCAACTGCTGGTTGACCCATATGACCGTACGCTTCCATACACCTGCAGATTCAGCTACTTCCTTCACACTATGGTCTTTGGCACACCCAAATGCAGTCACTCCTTTTAGCCAATCATTAACATCTGCTTTGGAGCCATTTTCCACACATGGAACGAGACATTCCCTGCACTGTAGCACCTCTTCCCAATCTATGGATCCCGTCACTCACACCCTGCAGGGATTTATAGCCCCATCATGCTTGTGCAGCGCCATCTGCAGGAGCCTGAAGTTACTACCACCTTAAACACGCAAGATGAATAATTTTCTGTCCTGTTTATGTGCAGTAAGCTGAATAGATTTGCAGTAACCTAATGTGCAAGATCAGAAACATCACCTAGAGAGTTGACATAAGCTGCAATTTGGCTTCAGAATGAAGTTAATTTCTTTGTCAGACCTACGAAGTATCATCAGTGCTTATGTAGCATGACGAAATGATTCCTGTGAATCCTGCTCTAAGCCTGGGAAGTCTCTCTACTGGGAAGAACTGTGCGTTTCTGAGTTCAGAAGAGTGTAATTACAGTGGAGGAGAGGGATCTCCTGGCAGATGTGTGTTGTGTTGTGCTGCTGCTGAATGCTGAATGGGGAAGGGCTCTGAGATTTCAACACCTTTTCATTATTCAGAGTTTGGCATGGTGCCCCACCTTTGCTGTGGACGCTGCTGAAGTCATTGGCCGAACACTGTCCATCAGTCTCCTCGCTGTTCTCAAACGGACCTCCGCCTTGTTTGCCCCAGTTTATGAGCTGACTGACGTCCTGCTTGATTTCCATCAGGTTCGCTGAATTCTGCAAACAAACACACAAACACTCAATGCAGTACTCCAGCATATCACTGCTGCATCTCCATTTCTGACACTGTTCATGCTCTGGTACAATTTCAAACTACCTTCTGCTGTTGACATTGACGAGGTACCAGAGTTACTGTACACCAACAATACTTACAGTACACTAACGCATTACACTTACTGAGTTACTGTACACCGATACACTACTTACAGCACACTAACGCATTACACTTACTGAGTTACCGTACACCGATACACTACTTACAGTACACTAACGCATTACACTTACTGAGTTACCGTACACCAACACACTACTTACAGCACACTAACGCATTACACTTACTGAGTTACCGTACACCGACACTCTACTTACAGCACACTAACGCATTACACTTACTGAGTTACCGTACACCGACAC
>CM067493.1:26972236-26977236 GCA_034552555.1 Semaprochilodus insignis
CCACTGATGAAGGACTAGAGGATGACCAACACTGCACTGTGCAGCAGCAGATGAGCTATCGTCTCTGACTGTACATCTACAAGGTGGACCAGCAAGGTAGGAGTGTCTAATAGAGTGGACAGTGAGTGGACACAGTGTTTAAACACTCCAGCAGCACTGCTGTGTCTGATCCACTCACACCAGCACCACACACACACTAACACACCACCACCACCACGTTGGTGTCACTGCAGTGCTGAGAATGATCCACCACCCACATCATACCTGCTCTGTGGTGGTCCTGTGGGGGTCCTGACCATTGAAGAACAGGGTAATACAGTATACAGAGAAACAGATGGACTACAGTCTGGAACTGTACAACTACAGAGTGTCCTGTATGGTCAGTGGAGCTGATAAAGTGGACAGTGAGTGCAGATACCAGGAGGTGGGGTTATTGTTATGGGTGATGGGTGTATATGATGCTGCCTAGGAGAAGGCGTGTTATGATTCTGGGCATCCAGCCAACATCAAAACAAACCATTTACACACGCTGTTAGGAATTTTGGGCATGTCTACAGTAATGTACTGTGTTCCAACCAGTATGGAACTTTGTCTTATTACAGTTCTATCCAGCATTCTGCATGGAATTCTGGGAAAACTTTACCAGTACAGGTAGTTTACATTGTATGAAACACTTTATTGAAGCATCATCAACTTTACGGTGCAGCTTCACTGCAGTTTGAGCTTTTCAATGCTCTATTGTTTGATTGTATGTAATAGAGTCTGTAAATAGATAGATAGATAGATAGATAGATAGATAGATAGATACTTTATTGACCCCGAGGGAAATTTAGCAGCGAGTAGCAGTTCCACAATACAGCACAGTTAAACATTAAAACAGTCAGTTAACATCAGCCTGGCTTGCTAACTATCTATTAGCATAACTCAATATAAAAAGCCTGGGATATTCCAGTGAGCTTATGAGTCACATATGTGATTACATAACGGACTTTAATGTAGTAACTTTCACTTTGTATGTTTCAGAATTGCACTGTTATGATAACCTTAGCACCGAGCTAACAGAGGTCTATATTCATCTCCCGGCATTGAGTTTAATGTAGCCTTTATATGCCATTATAATGCTATTGGGATTATGGTAAATATGATACATAAACACCCCCGCTAGTCAGAATTTCGAGTGAGAGGACAGGATTGGTATTTGATAGCATGTATTTCTGGGTGGCTGCTGTTAATAGCTGTTTGTGCTTGACCAGTGCTATCTATCAGTCTGTTCAGGCTATACATGATAGAAAACTGATTTCCCATAGAAGCAGAGGAGAGGGATTTTTTTTATTTCGCTCCAACAACACAGCACTTAAACGTGACGTACCTGTAATTCAGAATATTGTTGGTTTTGAGGCTGTAATCTGTCAGAGCTTTAAGAACTGCAAAAGTCTACCATTTTTCCAGCTACTGCCAAGACAGCTATTATCCTAGCTAGCACAATTACTATTCAAACTACATGCTGACCATTATAACCATTAATAACCTGTAATTTACTAAACTTCAGCTAGGTTAGTTGACAATAGCTAAATGAACTACCGGTCTGGCTAGCATACTTGCAGTCCAAACTACAAACTGGCTGTTAGCGCCGAGTCTATTATCGTCTTTTAAGAAATCTAAAGACCCACTTTTACTCTCTAGTGTGTTTGAGTAGTGATCATGGGTAGGTGTGCTCATGCGTGTGTGTTTTTCATTTATTATGTTTTATATATATATATATATATGTATATAAAGGGATTAATTATATATATATAATTAATCCCTGTCCACGAAACAGAGAACCAGGGGGCATGTACATCCAACAACAATCAACAATTTAACCAATCTAAATATTTCCCATTTTCCAGATTTCCAAAGCTGACGGAGCGGCTAAAAGTAATTTGAAACAAAGTAAATGCTTTGTTAGCTTGGTGCTAACAGCTAGTATGTAGTTTGGGTTGCAAGTATGCTAGCCAGCCCAGTAGTTAATTTAGTTATTGTCAACAAACCTAGCTAAAGTTTAGTAAGTTACAGATTTAAACATCAGTCAAATTAGCCATTGCACTAGCTAGCATACCTGCTATCCAAACAACATGCTACCAAACAAATTTAAATTGCCCGGCATGTAATTTGAATAGGAATCATGCTAGCTAGGATACTGCTCTTGAAGTCACCAAAACGTTTGCCACTTTCGCCAGAACTACAGCCAACTGCCAACTTTAGAAAGATGAAGTATTAAACGATGAACAAGCAAATCTGCTACTCAACCATTTAAGTTGACTAGCATGTAGTTCGGATAGGAACCTATGAGAGTTAATGTTGTACTCACCCTCCTCCTGTTGCTGTCCTGCTTGGCTGAGTTTGTGTCCTGTTTAGCCAGTCCTCAGCTGGAGTTACACCTGCTGAAGTGTTACCCGCCGCCATTTTCTCTGGCTGGTGAGGCCGCGGGGCATGATGGGATGCAGTACACCATGAAGATAGCTCCCCCTGTACACTAGAACATCTGACTGGAGTAGAACACCATCCGGGTATCTCCAGTACACCACGAAGATAGCTCCCCCTGTACACTAGAACGTCTGACTGGAGTAGAACACCATCCGGGTATCTCCAGTACACCATGAAGATAGCTCCCCCTGTACACTAGAACGTCTGACTGGAGTAGAACACCATCCGGGGATCTCCAGTGACCTACAGATCTTCAGTTAAAGGAAGTTATCATGACTTCATTAGCTTAAATCTTTTTTTTCTATATGTGGTCCAGACAGATTTCGGTAGCTGGGAATTTCATCAGTTCTATGCATGTTTAATTCTCAAGACTGAGTCATTTCAGGGTGAGTCAGAATCATGAGTCAACTCCACATGCGACGTGAGTCACTCATTGGGCTACAGATTTTAAAGCCAGGTCTGAGCAGGACCGAAGATCTACACGTCCAATAAAAGTCCAGCAGGAAGCAACTTCCTTTAATAACTGATGTATGTTAGTAATGTGAAAAGGTGAAATGACGTGAAATTATAGGAGCAGTCTGGTTAACAGAGCGGTCAGAGAAGAGGCTACAACAGACGGAGCTCCCGGTGGAAGGGATTTGTGTTAGTATATGAACCAATTGATCCTAAGAAAGTGGCCTACATGGCCCAGTGCTGAATCAGCAGCCATGGTAACTTCACTGTCCATTCTGTTCACTTAACTCTGTAAATTGAGTCCTCAAATTGGTAAAAGCCATGTATTATAGATGGGCATGTTTTTGAGAGAGAGAGAGAGAGAGAGAGAGAGAGAGAGAGAGAGAGAGAGCAGTGGTGGACAAAGTACACTACCCATGTATCTGAGTTACAGTAGAGATCCTCAAGGTAAACTCCTCCTCCAGTGTCAGCAGAAGCTCCTCCCTTTAGACCTCCACTGGAGTAACAGTACTAAAGTATGTACCTTCAAATGTACTTAAGTATGGAGAGTAACAGGAGCATGATTTATTATGGCTCTAATGTCCTATTATCATTTCTGGAACAAGACTCTTAATCAGCTCAGTGTAGGTGAAGAGACTCTAGTGTCTCTCAGGCCACCAGTCTTTAATAGAAGATCAGTAATTAGTCTGACACTGACGTCTATTACAATCATCATCAGCTCAGAACACTGAAGGAGAACCGGTTCCATTAGCTAGAACTATAAAATAACTTTTTGTAAACAAGCAAAGTTTCACTTTAAGATTTATTTGCAACTTAGTTACAAGTTTAAGAACAAGAACTTGCTTTAAACAGGATCATTAATGAGTTTACTGTACTGTACTGCATCTGTAGGTCTCAGTTCATAAACACAAACCAGCCAAAACACATTTACTATAAAGGAAACAGAGTTTGTGTAAAGATACTCGCCAGTCACGAGGGCATGTGTACATATTTCTATATTGTGGTGTATATACCCACAAAGTCAGGAACAATCTGTTTGGTCTGTTCACTGATGCTTTGATGTGTGATTGTCAGTCAGTGCTTGCATTAAGCCCATCCTGCTTAACTGCCTTCCTCCAGGTAGTCCTGAATGTAGTCTAGGTCTGAAATGGACATTTCCATGGATGCTAAGAATTCAAGAATAAGCCTGTTTTGTTTGGACACGTTTCATGTGCACATAAGCTGAAAGGAAGGACAGATTTCATATGATGTAGTGGAGTACACAGTCAGATATTCAATTCAATTCAATTCAATTCAATTCAACTTTATTGTCATTATACCAATACAGGGTTGTACAGTATAAGGAAATACAGTCAGGCTTCTTCTTCAGGGCAGTTATTAGACTTTAATATGTAGTTAAAGTAAAAAGTTGTCCAAAATAGAAAAACTAGAAAAAAATATGAAAAAACTACTTAAGTACAGAAACCAATTACATTTACTTCCGTACTGTCCACCACTGAGAGAGAGGGAGCACGATGACCTGTATTCGCATGAAGGGAACATTGTGAAATGATGAATACACTGTAGGAATATGTCTTGCGGTCAGAGTGAGCTGTAGCATGTGTCGTATCATCAGGTGCAGCCAAAAACAGCAGTTAATCCAGCTCCTACTGTCTGTCATAATCAGTAGATGAAAGAGATTCCCAGAAATCATGGAGCAACCTAAAGTACCTTTCTCAAAGATCTCAATGAGAGTAAACAAAGGAGTAAATATAGAACACTTGTGAGTGACAAAGCGGAACACTGGAAACCGTGAGTCACTAATTAGTGTGGGGCATTAATATATGAACGTACTATATTGATTATAACACCCAGTTAAAGAAGTGTTTAAAGGGAAGAGACCTGAAACAGTTTGCTGGCTTGGCAAGTGACTGTATGTCACTGCTGGTCCAACTTCGGATCGTCCAGATCATCATAATTACACTACCAGTCAAAAATGTAGAGTTCCTCATAGCAGGTTCTCCTCCTGTTTATCTTAAAGCTTTACTGTAGAATAAAAGTGAAGACACCAAACTATAAACTAGCACTCATGGAATTATACA
>CM067493.1:26982236-27004512 GCA_034552555.1 Semaprochilodus insignis
CTCTCTCTCTCTCTCTCTCTATACTCTCTCTATCATCCTCTCTCCCTCTTTCTCTATACCCTCTCTTTCATCCTCTCTCTCTCCCTCTCTCCTTCTCACCCTTTCCTCTCTCTCTGTCTCTTATTCTTTCTCTCTATACCCTCTCTGTCTTTCTCTCTCTCATCCTCTCTCTCTCTCTCCCCCTCTCCTTCTCACCCTTTCCTCTCTCTTATTCTTTCTCTCCATACCCTTTCTCTCTTTCTCTCTCTCTCTCATCCTCTCTCTATCTCTCTCTCTCCCTCTCACCCTTTCCCTCTCTCTCTCTCTCTCTCTCCTTCTCACCCTTTCCTCTCTCTTATTCTTTCTCTCTAAACCCTTATACCCTTTCTCTCTCTTTCTCTCTCACCCTCTCTCTTTCTCTTACCCTGTCTCTCTTTTGTTGTCTCACTCTCTCTCACTCTCTCTCTCTTTCTCTCTCTCTTTCTCTCTCATCTTCGCTCACTCTCTCTCTTTCTATTACTCTCTGTCTCTCTTTCTCTTTGTCTCTCTCCTTGTCCTCCATATGGATTTCCAGCATCTTTGGAATCATGTGACTGAAAACAACCTATTACACAACTGTGTCTTATAACAGCATATATAACAGCATATATAACAGCATATATAACAGCATATATAACAGCATATATAACAGGGCGTGTTCTCTTATGTAATTAAGCTTGTGTAAAGGCTGAACTGCTGATGTTGTAACAGGGTGTTATAGTCTGATATATATGATTTGTACACTTCAAGGTACATATGAGTAATTACATAAGCTACTCTGCTGTGATCATCTGTAACAGTGATTACAACAGCTGTAGTTACACTGTTCCTACACGCGTTGTTAATATGTAGCTACACACTTAATATAAAGAGGGACCAAAACGTCTTTATTAATCGGGTATTCTATGTGTTATTTTGATTCCTAATAAAGTTATCTGATTGTTTTTAAATATAGACTTCTGAACACTTGACTATCAGAACTATTTAATGGTAAACGCCTTTCAGGGAATTTAAGCAGATAAACTGGAAAGTCTTATAAAGACATTCAAACATGAAACGCAAGGATGTGTAAATATGTAAATCTTTAGTCATCAGCAAGCAATAGTGTGCAATACTACTGTTATCTGATTAACATTCTTCTGATTCTTCTTCATTGTCATCCTTTGATCCGACTTATGGTTTTCAGAAAAACTTCATAAACTGAATGGGGTGGAAAAGCAACACAGCCATCTACTGAACTTCTTCTCGACCCGCAGACATTATTTTGCGTAGACTCACTCGTTTCTCCCATAGAGCCCCATTCATGTTCACCTCCATTCAAACTCTATAGCTTCCTTTAACCTACAGCCACCAAACTGCATGTACTCACTCAGGGCAGATCCCCAAACCCTAATCCACAGCCATACTGACCCGCACTCCTCTATGTGTCATTTATTCATCCCTCGCTCCTCCCATAGACTCACATTCATTTTTAGCAACACATTAGCAACCAGCTAGCAACAAGCTTAAGCTGCACACTCCCTCTGCAGTTTCTTCAGGAAACACACGTTTCTGGTTTTATTTACTCTTAACTCTAGTAATTAGTAACTGGACTCAAGTGATGTACTTTCACTTTAATAGGGATTGAAATACAGAAAACTGGCACCTGATTTTCATAGGGCATCATTAGCCTGGGCCAAGCATGTGGTCTATGAAAGAGTCCTGGCACCCTGTGGGGTGGAGGGTATGATGAGGACGCAGAGTAAGTTATAAAGAGTGGTGAATATATCATCTAAAACATATTAGATTAAGACCAGGGTTATGTTTCCTACAGCACTAAAGTGTTTTATATTTGACCAAACAGATGCTCACCGTCATTCAGAGTCACTGGGCGAGAGGGACTAGGCCTCCCATCCCAACCCAATGACAGAATGACCGAAACTGGGACTCCGATTCAAAGCTCAAGCTAATGGCACCACACCGCTGTTTATATGCAACAGCAAAATCACAGACAATCCGAATCACCACCTTCACTCCGAACACAGTGTTCGGGGTGCTTCTTTAGTTTTGCAATGGAGCTACGAGGCTAATGTGGCTAACACGTCAATCTTAAAATCAACTTACAACTATCTCAAAGTCAGAATTTAAAGGTATATTAACTAGATCTAAGATCATTTTACTTTACAAGATCTCATTTTTTGCAGTGTGAGTGTTAAAATCATCACATTGTTCATTCAGGCAGCTCACTAATCCCAAATACACTCATTTATGGTCCATTCCACTAAGTAAGAGTTTAACTGCTTACTGAATGACTGAACAGTAAAATTATCTTATATATAGTTTGTATACCTTAAAATTCTCATTTTAAGTTACGCTAGATACACACCAAATTATCTGCCAATATGGTGAGAAAATTGGGCTTTTTAAAATCACTTAAAACAAGTAAAACAACATCTGGAAATTGGTGAAATCATCTTACAATTAGCTTAAATTTCAAAATGGTAAGTACACTGCAAAAAATTATATCTTGACAAGTAAAATTATCTTCTAGTTGATACATCTTACATTTTCTTCTTCGTTGAGCCCAGGAACAACATTTCTCCTGAGTGATCACATGAGAACCCCCAGAGCGACTAGAGTCACCAGAGCATCATCTCCACCGTGGGTCTCCTGCCCTGGTTTCTCCAGTTCATCACCCGACATGACTACAACTACTACAGTGACCACAATAGAGCCGCCTCCTTCTGGCTCTGATCATGAACTCTCTCTCTCTCACTTAAACTGAGAACCTATGGGTCGGCCCTACTCCTGCAATTCCTGCCTCCTGGATTAATCAGGCTGTATCTAATAGATGTTCCTAGCTCCTTTTCCTGTTAGCTCTTCTCTCCTCAACCGGGATCGACCTGAGGAGGATGGGTTCCCCCCTTGAGCCTGGTTCCTCTCAAGGGGGGTTTGGACCCGGATTTCCCTTCCCTGCGTCTGTACATGGAACTTGTTTTTCTTTTCCTTTATATAAACGGCTTTTCTGTGAAGCTGCTTTGAGACAGACAACGTTAGCTATAAAAAGCACTATACAAATAAATATTGATTGATTGATTGATTGATTGAAAATCATATTTTAAAATTGATAAGCTAATTTTATGACTATTTAACTTAGCTCCAGATGTTTTATACTTGTTTTAAGTGATTTCAGTAAGCCAAATTTTCTTACTACACTGGCAGATCACTGTACTTATGGTAAGGAACGTACTTGATACAAGCCAAATTTTCTGCCAATATTTTGAGAAAATTTTGCTTATTAAAATCACTCACAACTAGTAAAAAAACATATGGAAATAAGTAAAATCATCTTAATATTAGCTTAAAACAATCCCAAAACTATAATTACGCCACAAGAAATAATATCTTGACAAGTAAAATGATCTTATCTAGTTGGAATGTCTTAAAATTCTCATCTTGAGATTGTTGTGAGCTATTTTTAAGATTATTTGACTTATTTCCAGATGTTTTATACTTGTTTTAAGAAATTTTAGTGAGCAAACTTTCGTACTATATTGGCAAATAATTTAGCCTAATTTAAGAAAACATCACAGGAAAAAAGCTAAATAACCTGCTAATCTTTACAATGATCTCTATTTATTTTTAAGGTATATCAACTTTTATTAGCTTATAGAATTTTAGATTTTTTTTTGACAAGATATAGATCTTTTTTAGTGCAGTCCTCAGAAACCCTCCTTAATACTGCGTTTGCCTTGGAAATACAGCATGGGAAAAAAGAAAAACGTATCAGGATTACTAATTCACTGAGTGCGTTTACATGCCGCAACTGCAGGAAATCAGATTTTGTCAGTAATCGGTTCAGTGCACTTACATGTTATTGAATAATCAGACAACAGGGAAACTCACAGTCAGACAGTAATCAGATTTCTGCAACCAGCCAATAAACCCACAGAATCAGAATTAGATATCTGGCAGTGTTTGGGTTGTTTTCTAGTCCTCTGTCATGCTGAGAGGCTGCGAGGCTGACAATTAATTAATTGTGTTTCAGAACACATCAGCAGTGCAGTTCTTTTGCTAAAAGCTGGTCAATTCTTGCTCTAAAATGTAGGGGTTAGGGTTTAGTGTAAATGTAGGGTTAGGGTTTAGTGTACATGTAGGGGTTAGGGGGTTAAGTGTAAATGTAGGGGTTAGGGCTTAGTGTAAATGTAGGGGTTAGGGTTTAGTGTACATGTAGGGGTTAGGGGGTTTAGTGTAAATGTAGGGGTTAGGGTTAAGTGTAAATGTAGGGGTTAGGGCTTAGTGTAAATGTAGGGGTTAGGGTTTAGTGTACATGTAGGGGTTAGGGGGTTTAGTGTAAATGTAGGGGTTAGGGTTAAGTGTAAATGTAGGGGTTAGGGCTTAGTGTAAATGTAGGGGTTAGGGTTTAGTGTACATGTAGGGGTTAGGGGGTTTAGTGTAAATGTAGGGGTTAGGGTTCAGTGTAAATGTAGGGGTTAGGGCTTAGTGTAAATGTAGGGGGTTAGGGTTTAGTGTAAATGTAGGGGGTTAGGGTTTAGTGTAAATGTAGGGGTTAGAGGTTTAGTGTAAATGTAGAGGTTAGGGTTTAGTGTAAATGTAGCGGTTAGGGCTTAGTGTAAATGTAGGTGTTAGGGTTTAGTGTAAATGTAGAGGTTAGGGTTTAGTGTAAATGTAGAGGTTAGGGTTTAGTGTAAATGTAGGTGTTAGGGTTTAGTGTAAATGTAGGTGTTAGGGTTTAGTGTAAATGTAGGGGTTAGGGCTTAGTGTAAATGTAGGGGTTAGAGGTTTAGTGCAAATGTAGGTGTTAGGGTTTAGTGTAAATGTAGGGGTTAGGGTTTAGTGTAAATGTAGAGGTTAGGGTTTAGTGTAAATGTAGGGGTTAGGGTTTAGTGTAAATGTAGGGGTTAGGGCTTAGTGTAAATGTAGGGGTTAGAAGTTTAGTGTAAATGTAGGGGTTAGGGTTTAGTGTAAATGTAGAGGTTAGGGTTTAGTGTAAATGTAGGGGTTAGGGGTTTAGTGTAAATGTAGAGGTTAGGGGTTTAGTGTAAATGTAGGGGTTAGGGGTTTAGTGTAAATGTAGGAGTTAGGGGTTTAGTGTAAATGTAGGGGTTAGGGGTTTAGTGTAAATGTAGAGGTTAGGGTTTAGTGTAAATGTAGGGGTTAGGGTTTAGTGTAAATGTAGGAGCTAGGGTTTAATGTAGCCTACTTTCCATATCTGAACCAAACGGATCATTGAAGGCTTATATGCTAGTCCTTTAGGCCAAAGATGAATGAGGAACATTGGGATTTTTATTCCAGGGGTCCTTAAACAGTTCTTCGCTGCCAGACTTCCAGATTCCTTCCACACAGTTAATCCATTTGGTTGTTCCTTTCCCAATCAAAGGAAGACACTTTAAATCAAGTCAGCCCACGTACTTGGCTGAAGAGACGGGACACTCACTGCATTGACAATGCCAGGTGACGATGAGGTAGTCGCATCCTCTCCCGGCTGGCGCGGTGCCGGCTTAGAGCCGTGTGATCAATGAGGCAGAGAGAGACAGACAGCCAGTGCACAGCCCTCGTTAAGCAACGGTGATAAGAAGGTGATTTATCACATGTGAAACCGTTTGTGAGGGACAGATTGACTCAGCAGGTAATTAGATCACTCTAACAGTAAGTGCCCATGATAAAGGTGCATGTAATATATGTGACTTCTCTGATTAGAATATCATATTTGGCTATATGACTTGATGATTAACATGCCTTCAGCCTTCTCAAACAGGGTGGGATTGGATGCCGGAGTTGGGGGAGGAGTCAGTGATCAGAGTGCAGAACAGTGGCTAAGGGGGAGGAAAGTGAACATTACTTGCCGGTCTGCCAAGAGATGCTCAGGCGGCCAGGTCCTGCATCTGTTGAGCCTTTTTTCTGCTGGGCTTGGCGCTCCTAAGCCAGACTGCTTTAACTCTGCTCAGTGCTTCCTTCAGACTCTGACTGCATCGTGTTGCGTTGGAGGACCATACAGCTCCACACGATGAGATGAAGGTTTGTCCGTGGTGGTGGCACAGCTGCTGATCAGATGTGGAATCAGAACACAAGCCGTTTTCCTCATTTTCTTCATTTACCCGAAGGGAAAGCGCCTCGACTCAACAGTCCTGCCGATGGGATGATGCTGCCGGCTTGCTGAAGAGCGCTGGGAACCACTTCCACATTGAGGTGAGAAGTTCAATGTTCAATTACCTACGCTCAATTACCTCAGCTTGACTGCTACATGACACTTCCCATCACGTTCTCATACAGTGAGGGGAAACAAGTATTCAGATACTTCCAGTCCTTTAAGTCTCTTATTATATACCACCAGTGGATATAGCCAAATCACTTTACTCACACGACATCTCTGTACTTTTTTAGTTTTAGTGTAAATGTAGGGGTTAGGGGTTTAGTGTAAATGTAGGGATTAGGGTTTAGTGTAAATGTAGGGGTTAGGGTTTAGTGTAAATGTAGGGGTTAGGGTTTAGTGTAAATGTAGGGGTTAAGGTTTAGTATAAATGTAGAGGTTAGGGTTTAGTGTGAATGTAGGGGTTAGGGGTTTAGTGTAAATTTAGGGGTTATGGATTAGTGTAAATGTAGGGGTTAGGGTTTAGAGTAAATGTAGGGGTTAGGGTTTAGTGTAAATGTATGGGTTAGGGTGTAGTGTAAATGTAGGTGTTAGGGTTTAGTGTAAATGTAGAGGTTAGGGTTTAGTGTGAATGTAGGGGTTATGGTTTAGTGTAAATGTAGCGGTTATGGTTTAGTGTAAATGTAGGGGTTAGGGTTTAGTGTAAATGTAGGGGTTAGGGTTTAGTGTAAATGTAGGGGTTATGGTTTAGTATAAATGTAGGGGTTAGGGTTTAGTGTGAATGTAGGGGTTAGGGGTTTAGTGTAAATGTAGGGGTTAGGTTTTAGTGTAAATGTAGAGGTTAGGGTTTAGTGTAAATGTATTGGTTATGGTTTAGTGTAAATGTAGGGGTTAGGGGTTTAGTGTAAATGTAGGGGTTAGGGTTTAGTGTAAATGTAGGGGTTAGGGTTTAGTGTGAATGTAGGGGTTAGGGGTTTAGTGTAAATGTAGGGGTTAGGGTTTAGTGTTAATGTAGGGGTTAGGAATTAGTGTAAATGTAGGGATTAGGGTTCAGTGTAAATGTAGGGATTAGGGTTTAGTGTAAATGTAGGGATTAGGGTTTAGTGTAAGTGTAGACGTAGGGAGAAAAGGTATAATCACATTAGTACTTGTTACAAGGCTGTTATTGTCAGTTACTGCCTCGGGATGGCTAATGTAAGAAGCATCATGCTTTCTGCACCACTGAGGTTCAGTTTTGACTCGTGCCTCTGGTGGACTCACTGGTCTTGTCTCATTTAAACATCCCTGTTTTCCCAGATTCAGTTTCCTGGCTGCTTAAAATCTCCTCTAGTATGTCCCGGTACATCGCTGCACTCCTGTGTCCTTCGATAATGAACCAGTACCTTTAGCAGAGAAGCAGCTGCATATCATGCTGCTCGCACCTTCTTACCCGACTGTGGGTGTTCTTGGGATTATACATGCTATGATCCACAACCACTGCTGCAACCACATGCCAATGTGTCCGGCGTACTGGTTGGACAAAACCGACCTGTAAACAATACAAGTAAACATTTCAGAATTGCCTCTGATCTCCACACAATGCCATAACAGCCAAATACAACTAAGCACTGCTGTGCAGTCTTTCCTGTGGAAGGTAATCCCCCGTTCCGAGGTCCTGTTTGGACCGTTTGTACAGCCCCAAGCTGCACACGACTCCAGACCGTTCTTCTGAATTATGACAAGTTGCCCGGACCAATATAGCGGCGACGTCAATGCACAGTTCAGCCGCCAATGCGATGTCTACGTGTACAACCCTTCTTTCTCTAACCATGAGGGTCTGTCCCAGTATTAGTGATGGTTACATTACTTTATCCCTGCATATTCTTGAGACCGTCCTGGTAGGGGTGTTTAAGGTCCTGGCCATGGCTCTGTATTGTTTTACCGTTGTAGTGCTGTTTAAAAGAGCAAGTTATAAGATTTGTAGTTTAAAATGTTCCAAAATGAACTAAAATGATCAACAGAAGGTGAAGACAGAACCGTTTTGTGTCAAAGTTGTTTATGTATGGTGTTGCAGAGATATCTACTGAAGTTAGCATGCTAACCAGCTAGCCCTGGCCTGTCTGTCCCCTAATACCACTTTGTACCTCTAGAGGCAATAGTGAGTTTTGCGGTATTAATATCTAGAACCTGAGTGGCTTATGTAACTGCTACATACACCGTATGTATTATGTATTCATATTAATATAGTGTATGAATTCATTTTTTTCCAGCTTTAAAATGAGTTGAGTTGGTCTATGATGTTCTGGGCGGGTTTAATTATGTAGAAATGGGTTCTTTGGTTGAGGTGACCGTGAATGTGAACCACGGTGCCTACACTGAGCTGCTGGACAACCAGGTTTTACCTTTAGCTCATTATCTTACCGAGGAACACAACATTCCTATCCCTGTATTCCAAGAGGACAATCCTGGCGTTCACAGGGTTGCAGATGTGACTGATTGGCATGATGAACATTTGGGAGCATTCACACATCTGGACTGGTGCACACAATCCCCAGATTTGAACCCTCTTGGAAATCTGTGGGAACTACCTGGGATGACCAGTAAACGCCAGGTAAGGCATCCACCACATCTGGCCCAACTGACCAAGTCTTTGATGTAAGAGTGTCTGAACATTGATGTGGCTACATCCAGAAACTTGTCCAGTCCATGCCAATTCGAATTGCAGCTGTTCTTTAGGTTTGTGGAAGTACTGCACGCTATTGGGTGACTCGTTTTTGTCCGGTGAGCTTACTTACAAGATGTGAAGTGTATACATGCACTTGATGTATCTTAATGTCAATGTCATTTGTGATCTTTCTACTGTAGTGAAGCCCAGAGGAGGACGAGTTTTCCCTTTTGAGTCGTGGATCATCTCAGGATTCTTCCTCGAGCTCATCGGGACCTTTTGCCATCACTTTTACCCTCAACCTGCTCAAACTGGGTCTAGAAAAGATTTGAAGATGAACGTCTCCCAACACCATGGGCTGCACCATGCCCACAGGAACCACAGTCTGGTTGCTCTGACTGGAAACAGGACCGGGAGGGGATCCACCTCGGGTTGCTACGAACAACTGCTGGTTTCCACCGAAGTCTTTCTCATTCTGGGATTGGTCAGCCTGTTGGAGAACGTTCTAGTGATAGCAGCCATCATCAAGAACAAGAACTTCCACTCACCCATGTACTTCTTCATCTGCAGCCTGGCGGCTGCCGACCTGCTAGTCAGTGTCTCCAATGCCACAGAGACAGTGGTCATGGCCCTCATCACTGGCGGCAACCTGAGCATCTCGGGGGCCGTCGCCAAGACCATGGACAATGTGTTTGACTCCATGATTTGCAGCTCCCTCTTGGCCTCCATCTGGAGCTTGCTTGCCATAGCAATTGACCGCTACATCACCATCTTCTATGGACTTCGCTACCACAACATTATGACCCAGAGGCGGGCGGCCACAGTCATTGCCTCCATCTGGACCTTCTGCACGGCATCCGGCGTGCTCTTCATAGTCTACTCAGAAAGTCCCATGGTCTTAATCTGCCTGATCAGCATGTTCTTTGCTATGCTGGCCCTCATGGCTTCGCTCTATGTCCACATGTTCCTCCTGGCCAGGCTCCACATGAAGCGAATCGCTGCCTTGCCTGGAAATGGACCCGTCCCGCAGGCCGCCAACATGAAGGGGGCCGTGACCCTCACCATCTTGCTGGGCGTTTTCGTGGTGTGCTGGGCTCCCTTCTTCCTGCACCTTATCCTCATGATCTCCTGCCCCAGAAACCCTTACTGCATCTGCTTCATGTCTCATTTCAACATGTACCTCATCCTCATCATGTGCAACTCGGTCATCGACCCGCTCATTTATGCCTTCCGCAGCCAGGAGATGAGGAAGACCTTCAGGGAGATCTGCTGCGGCTGGGCCTCGGGCCTGAGCTATGGATGGACCTGCGGAGGCTACGGGCTCTCCTCCGATTGCGTGTGAGCTACATTTATCCATGAAAAATCAAGCTGCAGCAAATGTAGCAGACCAGCAAGGATATTTTTAGCATCTGAAGTCTGCTTCTTTCATTTTACACTGAAGCTAAATGTTAGCTAATGTTGCTAAGAAGTAGAGGAAGCCTGTGTTGACAAAAGTTCATTGTGCAAACTGCATCCCTAAATCATCACCCATGTGGATATATACAGAAGGCATTCAACTCGATCAAGGATGTGCTGAAGGGAAAGCTGGACGTGGCCATCCGTTCTGCCCTTTTCGACGGCGCAGTCTTGCCTGCGATGCTATACGCAAGCGAGACCAAGCGACTTATAAGGGCACAGAGGGCCATGGAGAGATGTATGCTGGGAGTGTTGTTGCAAGAGCACACTGAAGGATGTCATCGCAGAGTATCGAATGGGTAGGACACGTCGCATGGTTCACCGATGACAGGTGGACCCCTGTGCAGTACCCGTGCGAGCAGACAAGGCCACTCAGAAGGCCTCTATGGAGATGGGAAGACGAGATACACAAGAATATGGACCAGCATGGAGAAGATTGGTAAGATCAAGGAAAGAGTGGGCCTTTTGCTGTGACCAGCGGTACCGAAGCGGTACCGAAGCGGCACCTGTGTGGTCGGACAAGTGATCAACTGATAACAACAACAAAGGGACTGAGCAGTGCTTGAAGCCCAGTCTGTGCACACCGACAACTGCCTCCTAACAACTGAACTCGGTTTTGCTGCACCACATCAAGAAAAGCCCTTGTGCTATAGATGGACTAATCATTGACTCTAATGCTGCTCGCATGGAGCCTTGAGTGTACCGATGAACCCCTCCTGTGTACACTGTTGGGCTGATTAACGCATGTTCTTATCTAGAACTCGACTGGTCAGCTAGCTAACACATAGCTAAGAGTTAGCAAACATGCTAAACAGCTCCATCTTTAATATCACAGGCTTGAATTAAAGTACTTAAGATATGATTGACTGTAAAACTGAAGTATAAAAGTCTAAAGAAAGCACATAGAACGTCTTACACACTTCAAAAGTCTCAAAAGTTTTCATACTCGAACCCGACCATCATCGGATCCCAAACAGAACCTGGATTTGTCACTAAAGACGATACGGTTCCAGTGGACAGCAGTCTGGGTTTCGAAGGCAATGGTGGCTGACTGTCAATGGCAGGACATCTAATGGGTGCAGAGACACCAAATCACCTTCTGACAAGTGCCTGGAAATGGTCCGGGCAGAGACAGGGGCGTGTAATGAAGATGCCACCCATATCTGGATGGTGGACAAGGAAACTGTGGGAGCTGCTGGTGCTTGTCACTGAAACGAACAACCCTCTCTACTGGTGGTCTGTCTGGGATGTCCGGAGCCTTTTCACCATGTGTGCGTGCCCTCACATAACCAGACCACGCCTGTAATCATTTACATATCTGCTTGAGACATAACTGCATGCCGAGTTTGCAGCAATCTGACATTTTGGGGAGTTGTTAGCTTCCATGGTTTGCTAGCTGCATTATCTTCATAGTGAACCTCAAATATAAACATATCCTGTCTAACTGGCTGCATTTCAGGGTATGGGAACAACTGTGTGTGCATTATCGCTCTAACAGATGTGAGATATGAAAGATGAAAGCTTCCTTGCATCTTCTGTTATGTCAGTAACCTGAAAAGTGAAAAGTGACTGAAGCTTTTAACACTTTTGCCAGGTTGCTTCAACAGGGAGGTGATGGCTGCTGCAAAACAGGTCCTATACCGTACTGCTAATAACATGATAAGAGCATGATAACATAGAGCACACTGGAGGCTGTTCGCCTAGTGTTTGGAAAGACATTGATTAACATCAACATTGATGGGATTTAGCTGATGCGCTTATCCAGAGCAACTTACAGTGTTAATCATATTACAGGTAGGCCAATGTAGTGTTGGGAGTCTTACCCAAGGACTAGTCACATAGACACATAGTTGCTGGAAATCGAGCCCCAATCTCTCACATGGGGTAGTAGCTCACAAGCAGGTAGTGGTGTTAGCCATTCCACCAACAACCCTTATTGAAGTAGTAATGCAATGAGGTAATTAAAGCTAACGACACAGGTGTTCGGAGGGGGATGAGGGTCATCTCAAACAGCAAGCTCAGTGCCTGAATTTGCAAACCTCATTCTTCGCCTCTCTGTTTAGGATCTGTGTCGATTCCGTCTTACTTGTTCCCGTAATGTGACGTGGTGTTTGTACTGTGATGAGAAGCCTGTGTTGAAATGAACACATTGGAAACATAGTGCCACATATATATATATACACCAGTGTACATCATTGTGCCGCTTTCTCCATCAACAGATGATTTGCATTGCTTAATTAGCTCCTCATCGTTTTCTTGTGGTCATGAATGGTTGAACCTGGTTGGTGATAAGGAAAACGAGCATTAGCATGGCTACAGCCAGTATCGGACCCAGTATTTTGAATGTATGAATGTGTATAAGGTCAAACCCGGCAGGCAGCTATTGATTTCAGACAGTACAGTACTGGGGACGGGGGTGGATTTAGAAGGGTAAGATGAAACCCCATGCTCAGCGGAATTCGAATTCTGTCTTGAAGACCATCCTTGTTTATTGTATTGTGTCTTGCAACATAATATGTGATGTGTCTTGTAATATATAACAAAAATAATAAAGCAGCATCAATCTAAGACTCCTTTATATTCAATGTAGTATATGAGAAACCCATTGCAAAAGGTCATATTGCTCTGTGTCAGCTGGAAAGGAGTTTATTAGCATTCAGGTCTCTATTCCTGCATTCAGATAACAACTTAAATGCATGATTAAGGACATGCTTATCATTATCACAGTATGAGTGTGCATGATAAACACATTGCTGACGACTGCCATGCTGGTATGGATCAAATGACCTTGCAGTGATGATTACACTAGCATGTATGTAGCGTTAAGAGTGTTGACCATTAGTCCAGAACAGTGGGTTGCTCCCGTGAGCTGCCTTGAACATTACTCTGAGTTAATTACTTAGCCACTCGGCTGTAGAGCCAATTACAATTAGCCACATGTGCACAGGCAGGGACACGGGAAGGTTCTGCAAAGTTCTAAATCCTAAAGCACACACCAGCGGGAGAAAGTCTCGCCCACAGAAACTACCTACTCGAGACACCTTGTTGGAATTCCAGCCCTCGGTTACAAGGTGACATCATCTTGTAACACTGTTCTTACTGCCCGCCTACGGGCAAGCTCGGCACGCCCTCACACAACACACAGAGAGCTAACACAGTAAACACTGACCATGTCCTGCTTCAGTGCAGCTTGCAAAGGTGGATCTACCAGCTTCTTCTACTGGACTTTCAGGATCGGACTCTGGATCAAACTGATATGGCAGAACCGACACCATTGTAAGAACAGCCACAGCAGTGTGGGGGTGGAGCTTGTAGCAGCATGCCGCTCTCTCTGGTGGTTGGCCAGTGAGAACAGATTGGGAGAGCTGACCAATCAAAGCATACTGGGCTCATCAGGAGGCGGGGCTTAAATACACAGGAGCTCTACCAGAGCGCTTGAGAGAGAGGGTGAATACAGATGTACAGTATGAGAGAAATACTCTGATTTTAGGGAAACTGAAGCAGGTAAACCTGTTCTAGTAGAATCCCCAAAATAAAACGGAACAGGTAGAGGCAGACCCAATTTATAAACACAGGAAAAGGAATCTAATAAACACGCATCGTAACAAAAATAGCTGCACCCAGACAGAATCAACCGACAGGAATGAAACTTGGTGGGTAGGCTTGACGTCATAAGACATGCTAATGATTAATGCTTCATGCTCAGCTGCACATGTGATGTAAGCAAGGACAGGTCTTATCTCTGTACCTGACTGACCCCACAGCCACGATTGCAGACATTCAGCGAGCAGTGCTGCCCCCCATGAGTCATCCTGTTAGTGCAGCACCATTGGCAGACGGCTGCACCACGCAGGACTACATGCACACAGACCGTTACGGCGACTGTCCTTAACACCACGCCACCGTCACCAAAGACTGCAATGGTGTCGTGCCAGACTGTCATGGAGTGACTCAGAATGGCAGCAGGTCATCTTCAGTGACGAGTCCTGCTTTTGTCTTGGTGGAGACGACCAACGAATCCGTGTGCGGAGGCACCGTGGTCAGCACCAAGATGAACGGTTTGTTGTCACGTGTCACACGTCCAGAAGCCCTGGTGTCACTCCACCTCCACCCCTACCGCACCATCTGCAGGAACTGTGTGAGGATATTCAAGCTGCATGGGATGGATTATCACAGGACACCATTAGGAACCTCTACAGCTCCATGCCGAGACGTCTGGCATGTTGGGTTAGCAAACACGGCGGCCCGACACCATACTGAGAGACAGACTTCTGTATGTGTAGCTCAATAAATATTGATCATATCAGTCTAAATTTATCATCAGTTATTGATCCTGGTAACCTTTATCTTCCTTCCCAACAGCACTGCAATCCCACACCTCCATCTGGGTGCAGCTGTTCTTTAAACGATGAGTGTAAAAAATGCCAACAAATGGAACCTAATATTGAGAATTATTACATACATTGTCTGTATATTAGTGCAGAATGTCAGACAATTTGCTTTTCTTATCCAGTAATAAAGGCACTTTTACTTTTATCATTTAACCACATTTATTCATAAACCCACTAAAATATGTTGTACTCTATACTGTTAGCTGTTCCCGTGGCAGCTGGGGCAGTATCCTGGCACAAATTCATGAGGGTCCTCACAGTAACAAGATCAAACTCTTCATTGGAGAACGAAGGCAGGAAGCCCAAACAGGAAGACTCAATTTTAATGTGTTTATTTTCGGTCTGTTGGTTTCAATATGCTTTGTTATTTTCCAAAGCACCTGGTGCGCTCAATTTCGGAACCTGCACTAGCAGCAGCACACATCCCTGAAACGCAGGATGAATGTCCTGTTGACAAAGAAGCTTCAGACTCAGCGACGGAGACTGAATGCAGTCTGAAATGAAGGACATCTTATCAACAAGGGATACCTATCAATTCACCGCCCAACAGGGCTCTATGATAGCTACACCAACCAAGCCAAAGCTCTTCTCGTATTTCAATTTCTAAATAAATAAATAAATAAATAAACAGATGCATTCATAACAAACTATAAATCTCCCATACAAAAAAATTGAGTCCCCTGTGACTGAAACGTACCTAAGAGTGTGTAATACAAGCGACAGTAACAGATGTGATTGCATTTGGCATGTACTGGACAAGGTTCTGGATGTAGCCACATCAATGTTCAGACACTCTCACATCAAAGAATTGGTCAGTTGGGCCAGATTTGGTGGATGCCTTCACTGGCACAATTCCGAGGAGAATTCCCTGTAGACTGGAATTTTAGCCACTGCTGGTAGACCCGTATGACCGTACGCTTCCATACACCTGCAGATTCAGCTACTTCCTTCACACTATGGTCTTTGGCACGCCCAAATGCAGTCACTCCTTTTAGCCAATCATTAACATCTGCTTTGGAGCCATTTTCCACACATGGAACGAGACATTCCCTGCACTGTACCACCTCTTCTCAATCTTTGGATCCCATCACTCACACCCCGCAGGGATTTATAGCCCCATCATCCTCGTGCAGCGCCATCTGCAGGAGCCTGAAGTCACTACCACCTTAAACACACAAATTTTATAACCCCAAAACCCCTTTAATCCTAACTTGCTCTTTCAGTCATAATGAATGAAACATGGACCTTTTGCTTTTGTTAAAACAACAGAACAGGGTCAGGATCACTTTGTCGTTCCTACAGGCTGTCTTTGTTTAACACCACACACCACAGTCAGCTCTGTAGGCATTCAAAGCACTTGTTTCAACTGAAGTTCTAAATGTACTCAGTAGTAACCGTTTATCGATCTGCCTGCTCAGTCCAATGCCACCCACCGTTCTCTGCCTGACCTTACATCTCCTCTGAACACTGTGGTAAACATCACACTAACCAACAGCCAAGGCACCAGCAGCTTTCACACCAACATGAGGCACCTACAGCTAGACCTGCATGTACTGACAGAGACTCGTGACATCGCATCTACCAAGTTCATTAGATTCAATAGAAGCCTAATTCAATTTCAGACTTTGCTTATTGCATTATTACCATCTGTCATTATTATATATTACTTGTATATAATAAATGAACTAAAAATGAACAAAAATTTAATAAAATGAACATAAATAACAATAAATTAAAAATGAACAAATATGAAAATGAATAATAATGAACAAAAATGAATATAAATGAAAATGAATAAAAAATGAATAAAGAATAAAAATAAACAACAACACAAACAGCCACTTTAGACAAGAGGTTGTATATTCACAAACCACATGAGGAGCAGGAGAGCTGATCTGGAATCAGTATTTGAGACGATAAAGACCCGAAGTGGTTTGGCTTTTAAGAAGTTTTGTACTTACAGAAACAATCTGGGCTATTTGGGTGACTATTGAGTTCTACTGCTTGTTAGCTAAGCTAATGTGGTAGCTCCAGTTCCAAATCAAAAAGCCAAGCTTGCACTCCAAACATGTCTGGACTGATAATGCATTTGACTTACATGGGAGACTGGGTACATGTGCAGTGGGGCTAAGATTACTTACACACACTAGAACACAACCGTCACACAAATATCCTGAAAATATACCATCAGAGCTTCTTTCCACTCGGAAAAGTAGGTCAAGCTAATTTTCACAGAACTATTAAGGAACTAATTCCACATGTTTACAGCAGGAAAGCCAGTGGGAGCGTCCACTGCACAACCTAGCCACCACATGACGGTCAGCAGTAAGTACAGGCAATGGTTTTAAAGCTGTAATCTGGTTTAGAGCCGGACTCGTGTAGACCTGTCAATTACTTTGCTCTCCTGTATAATCTGCCCGCCCAACCTCGCCATGTCACTATAAGTGATTTGCTGTAAGTGCTGTAGGCTGCATTGTTTTTGTAGCACATGGCAACCTTTTATGTGTTCAAAAAGCAGAGAAAGCTCTGTCTATTACTAGGGCTCCTACACAAAAAGCCATTTTAAGCTGATGGAAGGATGAAGGGAGGGGCAATAAGTGGACGCCATGTTTAAAAAGCTCCATTTGCTGGAGTTCCAGGTTGTCTGTGTGTAATTGGCACGCATGTTTTTTTCAGGGGCTCTTTGCTTTGAACTTTCGCGTTTTCATGAGGGCTGATAATTGACACAAATAGCCGTTCGCCATGACAACTTCTCATGTCATGCTTTCAATTTCCAACCCCTGATTGAAACCTGGTTGAACTAGCCCCATGTGATTGCTGTGAGTGATGTACTTAGGGCTTTCAGAAAGTCTAGGGGGAGGATTATTCCCACAACTGGTCACGCCCATTCAATCAAAAGGTGATCTATTGATAGCGCTGATATGCATGAAGCCTTCAGTCAAACTCCTTAAGACCTAACCGATGGGGGAGTAAGCTGTATCTACCATCCTTGAGGGTCAAACTTTCATACCTAACACCATGTAACACCTCCACAAGCACCAATAACAGCTGGGATTGGATTGGGCATGTACTGGACAAGTTTCTGGATGTAGGCCACATCAATATTCAGACACTCTTCCATCAAAGAATTGGTCAGTTGGTCCAGATTTGGTGGATGCCTTTCCTGGCACAATTCCGAGGAGAATTCCCTGTAGACTGGGATTTTAGCCACTGCTGGTAGACCCGTATGACCGTACGCTTCCATACACCTGCAGATTCAGCTACTTCCTTCACACTATGGTCTTTGGCACGCCCAAATGCAGTCACTCCTTTTAGCCCATCATTAACATCTGCTCTGGAGCCATTTTCCACACATGGACCGAGACATTCCCTGCACTGTAGCACCTCTTCCCAATCTATGGATCCCGTCACTCACACCCCGCAGGGATTTATACCCCCATCATCCTCGTGCAGCACCATCTGCAGGAGCCTGAAATTACTACCACCTTCAACACACAAGGGGACTTGTTTTTAGTCCAATGAGCTTTTAATAAGCATTATGATTATGATTGACATTTACATTTATGGCATTTAGCAAACTTTCTAATTCAGAGCAACTGTTCTCCAGTCTGGCAAGTGCTCTCCAGTCTGGCAATAAGTGCAGTACAATGTATTTCAGTATGTACTTAGGTGCTTCACAAACAGACGCTCTTCAGTCTGTGTTTGAGGACCACGAGAGAGTCTGCCACTGGAAGTTCATTCCACCATCTGGGCTACAGTACAGAGAAGAGTCTGAATGCTGGTCTTCCATGAGAGTTTTAGGGCAGCTTCAAGAAACCACTGAACAAAGTGGGATGACATGAGTGAACCTGGGAAGACTGAAGATGAGCCGAGCTACTGCAAGGGCCTGATGTCCAGCAGAGGAGGACCAGCCAGCAGCGGGCTGCAGTCGTCAAGCCTTGAAATGACAAGAGACAAGACTAGCCACTGAGCGGCCTCTTGAGAGGCGAGCAGCTACAGGAAGCCAGTAAAGGGAGCGCAGCAGTGAAGTGACCTAAGTGGAGACTGACGACGAGCCGAGCTGCTGCATTCTGGATCAGTTGTAAAGGCCTGATGGCCCGCCGAAGAAGACCAGCCAGGAGCAAGTTAAGCCAGGCATACGCTGTGTGAGTTTATAAATCTTGGTGTTTGCTCACAGCTCACACTGCACCTTTGAGTCAACCACTGTGTACGGAGAAAACCTGTGATGTATGTACTCACACAGTATGAAAACGCTCCGTCCGACTCGCGACATGGGTGCTCACGCTGCACGTAAACGCAGCCCATGCAGACAGCTCAGCTCTGTCTACAGACCATTTCCAATAAAGCTGTTTCATTCAAAACAACACGCTGCACGTCCGAGTACTGAGCAAAAACACTGGCTGAATCCCAAATGACTCCCTGCTCCCTAAGTAGTGCACTACGTAGGACAAGAGGCTCCTGCTACCAGCAGTGCATCACATGTCTAATACACAGCCATTTGGGATTCAGCATGTGTACACAATTCCACACTGGACTGATGTTTTGGTGTAGAAGCCAGAACTTGCAAAGTGGCTATGTACAAAAAAGAGGGGGGCGTTTGGGATTCAGCCGCTGACAAACCAACCGTATTACAACAGTTCTGCTAACCTTACCACCCTGCATGAAACTGAGAACCAGCCAAACCACAGAGACCATATAAACATCACTGTTGCAGTCTGCATATACGGACCGTGGTACTGCCCATGTTGACTCTTTAGCCTGCGTTTATGTGTGCTAAGCTGTGTAGGAGCCGTAGCTGTGGCTGTTTGTATGTGGTTTTTGGGTCCGACTTTGAGAGATCAGCTTGTGAAGTTCCTCAAACTATGAGACAGACCACCAAAACTTTAGGACATGTCAGAAACTTATCCGATCGTCCGACTGCTCAATCAGAGCTTGTTTGGCCAGTTAATCGGACATCGCTTCCCCTCTCGCAAATGAGGTCTGAGGAAGCTAAAATTCAGCCCAATCATGAAATTCAGTTGGCTCCGACTGGATCGGGCTAAAATCAGGCTAAAATGGCACAGTGTATGCCTGGCTTTACGGTAGTCAAGCCTTGAAAGGACAAGAGACTGGACCAGAACTTGGGCGGCCCCCTGAGAGAGAAAGAGAGAGGACGTCTGGAAATCATTACTCCTTCTCTGCTGATCATGCAAGAAGCCGAGCTCCTTTTCAAATTCCCCATTCAGGAATCAATTTTTTCCCTACTGGGTTTATTCCAAGTGCAAATTGCAGATTATAGATTTTATGCAGCATACCAAAAAAATTTGGGATCCAATATTCAGCTTTAGGGGGCTTAGTGACATTTGAGTTTTCTCCGCTCTATGGAAGTCAATGGAAGCCCTGCTGTAATATGTCTCCTGAAATGATCCGAAGGCTAAGCACAGTTTTAGAGCTGGACTTACAATACAAAGATGTCTGTTAGCCTTGCTTACAGCTGATCATAAACAAAAGCATATTGTAAATCCATATGCATATTTCAAACTCCTAGCTTATTATAACAAGTGGAGAGATTCTGTTGAAAGGGCACTTTCAGCCCAGATCCCGTTTGTGTTTCATGGATCTGCAGGAGTCTGCTGATATACACTACCAGTCAAAAGTTTGGACACCCCCCATCTAACAGCTCTTAACAGCTCCAACTGATGAGAGTCTGAACCAGTACATACCCTGATACCCCACATATCCTCTTGATGTACCACAGTATGATATTTCTCCATATCTCCACCTCTAATATATATTTAGTGGTGTAAAAACTTTGATCTCTTTTTCTGCACAGTGTAAAAGCTCTAGTTCTCCTTTCAGTTTAGTGAATATTCATGAGGGACCGACCAATAGAATTGCTCCAAACCTGCTTAGAAATAAACCTTGTTCTATCAGCTCCACTGCAGGGTAAGAAAGCTGGTTCATCCTCCTGTAAAGGTCCATTCTGGAGGGTTTTAAGGTGGACTGTATAATTCCAGGAATGCTATAGTTTGATGTCTTCACTTTTATTCTACAGAACTCTATGGCTGTAGATCCCCATGTTACTAAACCCAGTCCTAAAGGGGTTTGGGGGAGGTTTAGAGGGGCGTGTACCCTTGTATAACAAGAAAAGTGCATGTCCTGAAGACGGTGCAGAGTGATGGCGCTTTTTAAGCTTGTTACTAGCCGGTTGCTAAAAATGAATGGGACTCTGTGGGAGAAACGAGGGATGAATAAACACAGCATAGAAACACCACATAGAGGAGTGCGGGTCAGTATGGCTGTGGATTAGAGTTTGGGGTGACTACATACAGTTTGGTGGCTGCAGGTTAAAGGAACCAACAGGGTTTGAATGGGGGAGAATGAATGGGACTCTATGGGAAGAACGAGTGATGGGGGGGATAAGGAGTGCAAGTCAGACCAACATTGAATTCATATTTGGGGGTCTGCCCTGAGATCTCCCCTGGAAAAAAGCTTTTTGGAAGTCTGTAAGACTGTATACAAGCAGACCATTCCCGATCAGACTGAACATTCCAGGGCTGGAACAGAGTTGATATCTCAAAAACTGTGGGAGCAGTTAGTGGATAAGAAATCTCTCAACCAAGAAGAAGAAGAAGAAGGAAAGGAAGAAGAAGAAAGTAGTAAAAGGAAGAAGAAGAAGTAGAAGGAGAAGAAGAAGGAGAAAAGGAAGAAGAAGAAGAAAGGGAGGAAGAAGAAGAAGAAGAAGAAGAAAAGGAAGAAGAAGAAGAAGAAGAAGAAGAAGGAGAAAAGAAAGAAGAAGAGGAAAGGGAGGAAGAAGAAGAAGAAGAAGAAGAAGAGGAAGATGATAAATCTGATAACGATGGTGTTGTGCGTACTAACGAGCTGTCAGGCTGTGCGAGGCTACACCTCTACTGGCATAAACCCAGGAGACTCTATTACCAGTTCTACATAGTGACTCATACGACAGTGGTTTCCCGGGCTGTTGTTTTTGTGGGTTGCTCATGTTAACAGATCAGAGTCCTCAGCCCTCAACACAAGTGACTGCACTGGAGCCGCAACCAGAGGTTACAGAAGGACGGGAAACAGAAAGGTGACTTTCAAAGAGAAGAGAGCAGAAAGAATGGAAATGGGAAGAAAGGACGCTGCTAAGACTCGCTGTGTAGCTCGTTATCACAGTATGTCACCTGGTGTGATGTTAAGTGGAGAGTTTGGCCTTTCTGCAAGTGAACCATTTAAAGCCACTTCCATCCGGAGCCTAAGGGGAAATAACTGCTGGGTTGTAATGGACTACCTTAAATCTACAGTGGTGCTGAACGTTTGTGAAGCCTTTAGAATGTTCTGGATTTCTGCATAAATTTGACCTAAGACTCCATCAGATCTACACACAAGTGATAAAGGTAGACCAGGAGAACCCAATTAAACGAATGAGGCAAAAATATCACACTTGGCTACTTATGTATTGAGGAAAATGGTCCAATATTTCATATCTGTGAGGGTAAAAGTATGTGAGCCTTTCCATTCTGGTGCGTCTCTCTTGTGTAGTTCTCAATAACTGCAGCTGAACATTTCCGGTAGCTGTTGATCCTTCCTTTGGCCTGGAAGAACTTTATCCCATTCCTCCAAACAAAACAGCTTTGGTGGGACTCCTCTGGTGAACTGCTCATTTCAGGCCCTTCCCCAGCATTCGTACCGGGGGGG
>CM067493.1:27004881-27021905 GCA_034552555.1 Semaprochilodus insignis
ATGGTGTGGGGGTGTTGTTCAGGAGTTGGACTCGGACCCTTAGTTCCAGTGAGAGGAACTCTTAATGCTTCAGCAGACCAAGAGACTCTGGACAACTTCATGCTCCCAACTTTGTGGGAACAGTTTGGGAACGGCCCCTTCCTGTTCCAACATGACTGCACACCAGTGCACAAAGCAAGGTCCATAAAGACATGGATGAGCGAGTTTGGTGTGGAAGAACTGGACTGGCCTGCACAGAGTCCTGACCTCAACCCGATAGAACACCTTTGGGATGAATTAGAGCGGAGACTGCGAGCCAGGCCTTCTCGTCCAACATCAGTGTCTGACCTCACAAATGCGCTTCTGGAAGAATGGTCAGAAATTCCCATGAACGCATTCCTAAACCTTGTGGAAAGCCTTCCCAGAAGAGTTGAAGCTGTTCTAGCTGCAAAGGGTGGGCCGATATCATATTAAACCCTATGGATTAAGAAAGGGATGTCACTCGAATACTTTTGGGAATACAGTGAATATTAACAAATGACATGAAGTTGACTTGACAAAACACAGAATATCTTGGGTTCATACTGTCTGCAATCAAATTTGGGCTTGTTGTTCTACTGCTCCACAGCCTCATGCTGTGGCTCTTCATTCCCTTCTGGCTGAGTCCTGGCATCGGGCATGGTCCTCATTCGCAGCTGCTCCATTCTGTTGACAGTGCGTAGCTATGGAGATTATATAAGTGATCTGATCACAAAAGAGCACCTGTGGCAGCAATGGGTGTCCATTACACTACCTGGCTTCGCTAATTATATCGGATACCTGGATACTTTTGGGAATACAGTGATTTCAAAAAAAGGTTTTTTGGAAGGTGGGATCTTTCGGCTTAGTATCCTCTCCTCCACCCGTCAAATTCCCTGAGCACCTTAAGCCCTCGCTTCTTGCACACTGATGGGCTTATTTCACCTGCCCTTTAATTGAGCTTCGTACCTATTGTACACTCCACATACAAGAGAGCAACAGAAGTAGAATGAACTCATTATACCAGTTCCACTAAACGGCGAGAGCTAATTTCAATTACAGCCGGAAGATAACCGAGCTCCTGGGTTAGAGTGATATTCACCGTCACGTCGTCTCCGCAAGCGAGTGGTCCAGTTCTATTTCGGTCTCATGTGATTAATTGGAAACCAATAGTGAGTGAGATTTGAATAAAATTCAGCCATTAGAGTGTGACTGTCTCTGGAGCAGAGCGGGAATGGAGTGTTCCAGGCCTTTATCAGCTGCCCGCCTGCGTTTCATTGACATTCATAGCAAATGAGCCCAGTGACGCATTCTTCCGCACAAGACCCACTGGCAGCACACCGGCAAACTTGCTGTTCTGGACCGGCGTCACGCTGGAAACGAAGTAAGTAGTCATATTCAGTGGAAACATCGGACTGCTCCTCCAGATATTCACCACCTTTCATCACGCAGTTGTTGTTTTCCCAAAATAACTAGACTGAATACGTTATGAAAGGCGACACATAGAACAACATCCTCGAATGGACCAATCACGTCTACTAGGAGCTTACAATGAAAGGCAGGAACTGAATCTCTGAGAACTGAAGAAGGGCGGAAGTGCTCAGCATTGTACACTCATCATCAAAAGAACGGCTGCACCCAGAAGGAATCAGCCGACTGAAACTTGGTGGGTAGGTTTGACATCCTGAGACAGGCAAACGATTCAAGTTTCACACTCGGCTGCGCATAGGATGTAAGCAAGGACGGGCCTTGTTACTGTACCTGACTGACCCAACAGCCACGATTACAGACATTCAGCGAGCAGTGGTGTCCTCCATGAGTCATCCTGTTAGTGCAGCACCATTGGCAGACGGCTGCTCCACGCAGGACTACATGCAGACAGACCGTTACCACGACTGTCCTTAACACCACGTCACCGTCACCAAAGACTGCAATGGTGTCGTGCCAGACTGTCATGGAATGACTCAGAATGGCAGCGGGTCATCTTCAGTGACGAGTCCCGCTTTTGTCTTGGTGGAGATGATCAACGAATCCGTGTGTGGAGGCACCATGGTCAGCGCCAAGATGAGCATCCAGAAGGCCTGGTGTCACTCCACCTCCACCCCTACCGCGCCATCTGCAGGAACCGTGTGAGGATATTCAAGCTGCATGGGATGGATTATCACAGGACACCATTAGGAACTTCTACAGCTCCATGCCGAGACGTCTGGCGTGTTGGGTTAGCAAACACGGCGGCCCGACGCCATACTGAGAGACAGACTTCTGTATGTGTAGCTCAATAAATATTGATCATATCAGTCTAAATTTATCATCAGTTATTGATCCTGGTAACCTTTATCTTCCTTCCCAACAGACCTGCAATCCCACACCTCCTTCTGGGTGCAGCTGTTCTTGATGATGAATGTATTTCTACATATTCAAGACCACTATGTTTAAACGCTTCTGTGAATCTTTAATATGGCATGGTTTATGACTGGCCTACATTATACTGACAGCAATAATTTGTGCGGATGACCTGGTCTGAAATCCCTGCTTCTAATTTAATATCTTACAAATTGCCATTTTTGGTTTCCCACAACGTTTTCTGCTATCCCCACCACCAGCCCATCTCCTCCCTGTTCCTCAGTTCTACTGCTCAATCGAGACTCAGATGTACATCCCATCAGCAGGTCCCAACCAAAAAGACTATCCTGAGACTCCTGAGAAAGACAAGTCTCAATAGTCTGAAGAGGGTAACACTGTCTTGACATGTCACAGCCCAAGGCAATCAGCATACCTGTCTGTGCCGGGAATCTCGCTGACACTAAAGCGTGCTCATGACAGGGCTGCTTCTTCTTCTACTTGGCATGCGAGGGATCCATATCCACCACTGCAAGCTTGTCTGAATGCTAGCCACTGATGAGACTAACCAAATACAGGAGCTACATGCTACTGCTTGGATAGATGGCCAAATGAGTTTGCAGTTTGGAGGCAGCTGAACATATTTTCCCTGGAAAGACCGTCCTATGATGAGGAAACTGGGTTACCATAGGCCCGTGCCGGTGACAGAGTCCTTTAATTCGTCTATTCTATGAGAGGCGTGAATAGGGAGGGAACAATTCCTTGATCTGTATCTGATGCATTGATCATATAGCATTGATGTGATGCATATAGATTGATGCAGGCATCTGAAACGATGACAACCGGGGTTTAATTGTAGTTACGAATGGATATTAAACTAGAAAATTGCACAGCTTGATTGCACAGCTTAAGCTTGTTGCTGCCAGTTGCTAAGGTGTGGCTAGGCAGTTGCTATGGTGTGACTGGTTGCTGGGGCTTGCTAAGTGTTCAAAATAAATGGGGCAATATGGGAATCACGAGGCATGAATAAACGACACATAGAGGGACCTTATATCTGTGCAGTACCTGAGGTTTGGTGACTGTCAGACAAAGGAAACAGCAGGAATTGTGTGGGGGCAAAAATGAATGGGGATCTATGGAAGGAACGAGGGATGAATAGTGCACGTGCGTGAATAGGGCACTCGTCTGTTTATCTTCTTTTCATATCCCAGGTTGAATGGTTCCCACTTCCTGCTAGGCTGTGGTTGCTATGTGAGGAATGGAGGAAGAATAAACACCACATAGAGGAGTGTGGGTCAGGATGGCTGGGGATTAGAGTTTGGGGATCTCCCCTGAGTGAGTACATGCAGTTTGGTGGCTGTAGGTCAAAGGAAACAATAGGGAATGGGTAGGGCAGAAAATGAATGGGACTCTATGGGAGGAACGAGGGATTCCCAATTGACCATCTACTGTAAATCTGCTCAACCCAGAGACACTGTTTCTGATGCACCATCTCAGGGAAGACCGCCAAGCTTGAACAGTTTGACCCGATTTGACCCTGAACGGTTGGAGCTGGAACAGTGTCAATATCTCCACAACTGCGGGACTAGTTAGCAGACAAAAATGTGTACCAAGAAGAAGAAGAAGAAGAAGAAGAAGAAGAAGAAGAAGAAGAGAAGGAAGAAGAAGAGGAAGAAAAAGAAAGAAGAAGAGGAAGAGGAAGAAGAATATACCATTAGATAACAGTACATTGCAGCAATGTGCAACATGATAAATGAAGGGTGGTCTCAGACTTCAGTGCAGTCCTGGGTGTACAGGTGCTATAGGGCTTCCCCTTCACTAGCCCAGGGTAATTATGGGAATGTGGGCCTCAAGGAATTGAGGAATTTAGGAATAATGAAAGAATTTATGGACTGACCAGACTAGCTAAACTGCCCCAACATGCACATTTGACTCATAAGGTTCTCCAAGGTTCTAGAAAGTTCTGGACAGTTCTATAAATTTGTGGAGAGGTCCAATAGTTCCAGAAGCTACTTGAAGTCTACTCAGCACTGAATATATCTCAGATGTTCTGGAGAACGTTTCAGAACAGCATTGTCTTCACCACAACAGTTTATGAGGACCAGTGGCGTGTTCTGTACAATTTAGGCCTGTAAGGAGTTCAGAAAACACACTTAGTACCCAGAAACAAGAACAAAATACACATCTGTAGCGTAGTGAGACACAGAAGCTTGTTTCCCTGTACTTCATGAACAGAACAGATGATGGCAAGGTGCCATTTAACCAAGGCGCTAGTTCGCCCCCGTATACATTCATGTCATATTTGCAGAAACAGGTCTTTTCAGCGGCATTCATGGGAATCATTTTCGGCAGATGGCGTGCGGATCACGTAACACCACGCTCAGACACAATGATTTCCTTTTTTCCCCTCTGTCTCCAGCAAACAACGACGGGCCGGAGGAACGTGTACACAGTGACTAGCGGAGGCGAAAGTGGTGGAGTAAACTCCCAGAGGCTCAGTTCGTGGAAAAGTGCTGGCCAAGGTGATGACAATGTGCCGCTCGCCACACCATGTGGCAATCATGTGGCCATGAAGTTGCTAAGCAACTGGACATAACATAACTTGCAGTAGATGGCTGTTAAGCATGGCCTTGGTTGGGTGTCATCAGTGTGTGCAGGACTGAAGCGCAGGCTGTGAGCGTATTCATCACAGCACGATTAGACTGAAGGCAAGCGTTAACCCCAGAGCCTCGCTTTCTTCCCATCAGCCCGAGTCGATACGTATACAAACCATTGGGGAACGGAACATGCCAGCGCGGACACATTACAGCCAAGGATTCCAATAGGGTGCTAGAAATCGGGAAATCACAACAAATTAGCCTCGCAGATTAGACTTCTGCAACGTCACGCGCCTCATAATGAAGTCTAGCTGCAGGGTGCGAGCTGAAAGTCCAGCTCAGATCTTTATAAGACTGTTTAGGACAACGAGGAGCTGAGCACATCAACCAGCCTTCAGCTAATCTCTAATATAGGACACTCTGTAGTTGTACAGTTCCAGACTGTAGTCCATCTGTTTCTCTGTATACTGTATTACCCTGTTCTTCAGTGGTCAGGACCCCCACAGGACCACCACAGAGCAGTGGTGGATCATTCTGAGCACTGCTGCGATGCAGTGGTGGTGGTGTGTTTGGAATTAGAACCATTTGCCAATTGGGTTTGTGTGTCAAAGGAGGCTGTCTACCGCATGTAACCCATCCGTGAAGTGAAACATCCACACCCACACCCACACACTCTAGTGAACACACTCATGGTGGGCAGCCCTATCCACGGCGCACAGGAAGCAAGGGCGTGGGGGGCGGTATAGGTGCCTTGCTCAAGGGCACTTCAGTCGTGTCCTGTTTGCTCAGGGAATCAAACCAGTGACCCTCCGGTTACAGGGCTGGTTCCCTATCCTCCAGCCCACAACTGCCCCAACACTGTGTTCAAACACTGTGTCCACTCTAATAGAGTCTTCTACCTTGCTGGTCCACCTTCTAGACATTTGGTCAGTGAACAGATCAATGAGTATTACAATCCTATGTAATGACCCTCTTAGTCAGAAGCTCACAATTCAGTTGAAGACCTATACAGGATATTCACCATCATCATCATCATCATCATCATCAATCACCTGCTGAGGGACTACCTTGTGGAAGAACGGTGTTCCTTCCTTCCATTGATCCAGAGACCTCTACAACGGGCTACCAAAGGAACAATGTACAGCCAGTGCACTGAAGCAGTTCTGGTGGCTCATGGTTGCTTGTAGTATTGCGGTATAACGTTTTCACCATATCACCCACCCCTAGTTGTAAGTATGACTGCAAACAGTACAAACATTAAGTGTATTAATTTCATTTAATTCTACAAATACACACATATATACACAAGGTATAACGTTCCAGGCAGTATTCCATTTCCAACAGCGTTTTTCCTGCATTTTTTCCAGCAGAAGCTGAACAGGCGGAAAACAGGTTGATGAGAAACGTTGATGCATCTCCTTCTGTGCAACTTTGCTTTTCTGCTTTACCCGCATGATGCAAGATATGTGCTTCACCAGTTCCCATATATTCTAGATGACATACATTAAGCAGCCAGATCCATCAATTCCAGTAGACCAGGTCCATTTATCTAGGAACCACTCGCAACACACACACACACACACACACACACACACACACCTCCTCCCCACTGCTCACTCAGCGCTGGAGACCACTAAAGGTGCATATAGACATGCTTTCCCTTTCAGGAGTGCTGTGATGTGCTTGGCTCAGGAGCTGATTCATATTCCTTATGAACATCTAAAGAGCCAAAAAGGGTTTCAAGAATGTTCAACATGTTGCTCTGAATGGAGTTCACCTGTTCAGCAGGGCAGTACTCATCCAGACTGGATCTGTGGGGAACAGAAACAAAGAACACACATAATCCTTTGTATTGATTTCTTCCTTAGTATCATGAGCAGCACCGTTAATGGTAGACGGGGGTTAGGGATGTGCATTATGACCAATTTTGATATTTGAGCATCTGTAAGATTTAATGAAAGGATGAACAGGGAAACCGTAGGGAAGGAAAAACAGCAACATAAATAAATAAATAAATAAATACTATAAGGAGAATAAGGAAAATACCATATAAGGTTGCTGCTCAATGTCTGCTATCAAATTCCCTGATTTTCAACAGCGTGGACATACGATGAGCCCCTCCGCTAAACACGGCACTGAGTGTCTTTGGGCAGTATGTTTCAGGTGACAGCAAAAAAATAACAAAAAACAAACAAGCAGACACTGATAGCGGCTTGACATTGCCACCAATACTGGAACTTAGCTGCCGTGTCATCTCAGTAATGGGGAAACTGATACCTCATACTACGAACACGACTAAACGATTTCAGACGTGCACACGCCATCGCGAGCTAGGAGAGCAGAAAAGAGCGCAAACAGTAGTAAAAGCGTTAATGGCCAAAAATGAGTCACCATGTGTGTTTAAGGTGGTAGTAACTTCAGGCTCCTGCAGATGGCGCTGCACGAGGATGATGGGGCTATAAATACCTGCGGGGTGTGAGTGACGGGATCCATAGATTGGGAAGAGGTGGTACAGTGCAGGGAATGTCTCGTTCCATGTGTGGAAAATGGCTCCAAAGCAGATGTTAATGATTGGCTAAAAGGAGTGACTGCATTTGGGTGTGCCAAAGACCATAGTGTGAAGGAAGTAGCTGAATCTGCAGGTGTATGGAAGCGTACGGTCATACCAGCAGTGGCTAAAATCTCAGTCTACAGGGAATTCTCCTCGGAATTGTGCCAGGGAAGGCATCCACCAAATCTGGACCAACTGACCAATTCTTCAAATATCAGGATTTACAAATGAGTTAGTTCGAGTGTTGGTACTCTGTATAGGCCAACATTTAGGGATCAGGTATCGCAAGTGAAAAATAAAAAAATAAATAAATAAATACATGTAAATTTATGGCATGGTGATGTCGTTACCGGTGAAACTGGATGACTATCAGAACAGAGATTTATCATTGTTTATTTTCGGTGTCTGGAATTTGACAGCAAGCCGTTTGGCATCAGTACCACCCCCCCCTACAAAATCACCTGCATTATTCAACTGCTGTGGCTTATGGCAAAAGTTAGGAAAACTGAAGTCTTGACGGATCATTCCTCTTACTGCTGTGGTCTACCACTGAAAACAATGGAATAACAGGTTTGCCTTTGTCCGTCAACAGAAACATGTAAGGTCAGCATAAGGCAAGGTGTAGCATACTTGCTCACAAACACATGCAAAACTGTGGTGTTTCGCCGAATTGCTGTCTTCCCTGAAGAACCTCAATGAACACCCTTATCGTGATTGTCGTGATAGTATACTGGTACTCTCAGTCTGTTGATAGCAAAGAGCAAACTAGGGTGTTTTAGTAGACCCAGGGCTGCTGACCACTCTGAGAGTTTGGTGCATGTGGGTTCGGTACATTTGGTGAGCGTGAAGGCTATTTTTGAGGTTGGAAGCAGTCCGGAGAACCAAACTCAGGTCCTCCTGAAATTTGGTACATTGGGGTTCGCTTCCAGGGAACATTGGTGTGGTGCACTGTGTGTGTGTGCGGAAGCTCTCTGCTCCTGGCGTCACGTGTGGGGTTGAGTAACTGGTTCATTTTGTAACACGACTGCTCCAGGGTCAAACCCTTTCTTATACGAGAACAGGTGCTCCTGCATGTCGTGGTGGAATCCAAGGAAAACAATAGAAGGCAGCAAACAGATCGAGATCCCATTTGGCAAACCTGCAGACAACAGTGACGTAAGCGCAACGGTTCGAATGGAATACCTGTGAGGGAAAGCAATCTAGCTTCAATCAGCCCCTCCCCTAAACAGGCCAAGAACCAGCCCGAGGCACGAGTATGAAAACGGCCTAAGCTTCCGCTTTTAGGAGACAGCCCAGAAATATCTGCAGCCTCTTTCAGGGGGTGAAGAGGCACAGCAAGGTACCGACACCACCGAGGCAAGCTGCTGAAACAGGATACGCTAATTAAGGACTAAATATAACCGCACTGGCACAGGTGCCCAGCCCTGCTCAGACTGATCCTGTATGCCTGCCTGCAGAGTTTAGCTCTCAGTCTAAAGAAGTGATCCAGCCAGTTGAGGCATCAAGTAATGTAGACTCCTGGAGGCAGAGCAATCTAATTAAGCCAAGCAATTTCTGAGCAATTACATGGAAAACGGTTTTAAACAATGTGCCTCCCGCACGACACAGTACCGTACTTCAGTCTCTCATGATGCCACTCTGTAATGAATGCTGTCCTGTTTACGAAAGAGGGCATTGATCAGAATGCACTGATGACATGACATCCCGCTTCCTAGCTGCGACGTGGACTATCTAGTTTCCTTCGGCACCGCTCCCTTCCGACTTCAAGATTCATCATCTAAAGGGGGCTCCCCAGTCAGTAAACTGGAAAACCTCACTCTCAGAATTACTGTGGCACGGACATGAAGGGGCACGTTTACAGCAGAGGCAGCAAAGGTTCCATTTGCCACCTTGTCCTGAAATGTAGATGCTGGTTTACCTGGATATGGTGACTAGAGTGGGTTTGGGCAGAGCCTCCAGCACAAGCTGCACAGCAAGCAGGAGCTGCTGGATCTCCTCTTCACTGCTAATGTGGTGTGGAAGCTCAGAGTAGTCACAGGTCAGCCCTGCCTGATGCACCTGCAGAGAAGACCCAGGAAATCCCTTCACATTCAGTTTCAACACCCGCGAACAAAAAAGGTCCTGTGTGTCAACAGGAGCTGTATTCCTAACACTTCTAGGCATCCAATGGATTATACACTCATCATCAAAGGAACAGCTGCACAAATAGCTGCACCCAGAGGGAATCAACCGGCAGCAATGAAACTTGGTGGGCAGGTCTAACATTGTGAGACATGCCAACGATTCAAGTTTCACACTCGATCACGAATGTGGTGTAAGCAAGGACGGGTCTTATCTCTGTACCTGACTGACCCAACAGCCACGATTACAGACATCCAGCGAGCAGTGATGTCCTCCATGAGTCATCCTGTTAGTGCAGCACCATTGGCAGACGGCTGCATCACTCAGGACTACATGCACACAGACCGTTACCACGACTGTCCTTAACACCACGTCACCGTCACCAAAGACTGCAATGGTGTCGTGCCAGACTGTCATGGAGTGACTCAGAATGTCAGGCGGTCATCTTCAGTGAGTCCTGCTTTGGTCTTGGTGGAGACGACCAACGAATCCGTGTGTGGAGGCACCGTGGTCAGCGCCAAGATGAACGGTTTGTCGTCAATGGTTTGTAGTCGGTCAGCTGAGGTTGTTTCAGCCAACATTTCACATGAATATGGAAATCCAACAGACCCTCGATCACCTCCTGCCGTGTAGTCTGTTCAGTAGTCGGCTTTGTTTTTGAGGCAGGAACATCTGCCTCGGTCTTTTCATATTAGCCATGGTCATCAGAGTCGTTCCACCTGCCTGTACTGGTCCCAGAATGTAACTACTACTCCATTTAAGGTGGAACAGGTCCAGCAGTACTGCTGTGTCTGATCCACTCACACCAGCACAACACACACTAACACACCACCACCACGTCAGGGTCACTGCGGTGCTGAGAATGATCCACCACCCACATAATACCTGCTCTGTGGTGGTCCTGTGGGGGTCCTGACCATTGAAGGACAGGAAGCCTAAACTAGCTTACCAACTTACCTGTAGAGTTCACCTGTATAGAAATGTACAAACTTTAAAACAGCACTTTAAAGTCAAATGTACCTGAATGTTATGCCGTTTTGTAACTATATATAAAGTACATAACAATTCTGAGGATTATAGAAGAAGGTTCAGCTACCATTTCATAGTCTGGTGCCTTGTTCCGGTCCTTCAGGCTGGACACGAGTTTGGCCAGAGATCCCATCCTGAAAAAGAATATTGGCATGCCCACGTTACTGCCAGTCCTCTTCCAAACCGGCTGTGTGTGGTCACTAATTCTGATAGACAGCAGCACGCCATCACAAAGCACACAGGGTGCGTGTACCCGGGGTTCGCGGCCCAGCGGTCTATGGTGGTCTGGCTGTCGTCATCCAGCAGCTCGGCAAAGGCAGCCTCCAGATCCTCCAACTGCCGAGTGCGTCTCTCCACACAGTCCAACAGCTCCTCCTTATAACGAGAGATGGAAACCACAAGCATGGTCGTGTACTGAGGTGGAAATCAACAAGCAGCAACAAATTACAACAAACTTTTGTCTGTGCTGTAGACATGGAAACAGACACACTGCAAATCAGAAACAGAGGGATGATATACATTATGGACATATCTATCATTTCAAATAACAGTTTTCAATAATTCATAATGTTATTTATTTACTATTTCACAGCAGTTTCAATGGTAAAAATACAAACACACTGCAGAAGATGAGACCTTGTAAAGTCAAATTATATTACATCTAGTTCATATATTTAATATTTATAATTTTAAGATGGTTCTAGGCTTATTACGTAATTTATGTAATTCACTTCCAGACAGGTTTTTCTTTAAGTGATTTTAGTAAGTCAAACATTCTCACTATATTTGCAGATCATTTTACTTAATAATTAAGAAATATGTTAAGACAAGCCAAATTATTTGTATAGTAAATATATAATAAAGTAAATATACAATCTGTATAGAATATTTTGCTGACTACAATCACTAAACCAACTACAACTGCCTGGAAATTAGGTTAAATAATCTTAAATATAAAATTTTTTCTAACTATACTGAATTGCAAAATTTGGCTTACTAAAATCACGTAACACAAGTTTAAAAGCCTGAAAATAGGTTAAATAATCCTAGAATCTCAGAATGAGAATTTTAAGATATATCAACTAGATATAAGGTGATTTTACTTCCCAATATTTTCTTTTTGAGAGTTTGAGAGTCTCAGCTGATTCACTATTTTACTTTGTGGGCAGCACTTCTTACACGTTGTATCATTATGCACTTTATTTTACCATGTCACAGTCATAACACTAAACAGGTGCAAGAAAGGAAAATACCGCAGCACTGAGGTAAAACACTGAATCAAATCAAACAAACAATAGCAAGTAAAATGATCTTATGTAGAGTTACGATATCTCTTAAATTGTCTCATTTTGAGATTGCTGTAAGGTAACCAAGATTTAATAACTTACTTCTAATATTTTTGTCCTTGTTTTAAGTGTTAAGTTCAATTTTAAAACCTTTTGACAATAAGTAAAAACTCGTCTGGAAATCAGTTAAATAGTCCTAAAATTGCCTTACATTAACCTCAAATTGAGAATTTTAAGATATATCGAGTAGATATAAGGTCATTTTACTTGTTACTTTGTTGAGATATAATCTGAAATGTTTGAGGCTTGTTAAAGACAATCAAATGACTTATTCTTTATGGTGAACTCTACAGTGAAGTCTAACTGAACACTAATGGAGCAGCCTGTTCGCTGTTTGCTGGGTGATTAAGCCCAAAACATTACCACAACATTTTACTTCATACACTGCAAAAATAAAAAAAAATGAAATTTTGTCAATTGAAATGAACTTATATCTAGTTGGTATGTCTTAAAATTCTCATTTTGATGCTGGTGTAAGCTAATTTTAGGAATATTTTTTTCTTCCAGATTTTTTTTAAACCAGTTTAAGTGATTTTAGTAAATGAAATATTCTCAGTATATTGCGAGATAATTCAGCTTGTTTCAAACACATTTCTTAAAAGAAGTAAAATTATCTGCCAATACAGTGAGAAAATACTTAAAGCAACTAAAAACACCTGACAATAAGTGAAAATATCTTAAAATAAGCTTAAAACAATCTCTCAAAATGGGAATTTTAAGATATATGAACTTTCATTTGACAAGATTTAATTTTTTTAGTCTATGCATATTTACGTTTACATTTACACACAACTTGTAGTAACAAACATTCACGTTTATTCCATATACAGGCAATATGTTACTACAAACTGAGATCCTGCTGGTTTCCTCTTTTTCAGTGATGTACACATGGTTTATTAAGCCCAGCAGGTGCCCAGCTAATCATTCAAACTGGAAACTAATTATTAAGCTGATTACCTTTCTGAAAATCCAGTAATCGTGACAGTCCCACATGAATGACAGCCCTAACCCGAGCTCTTTCCTTCCTGCTTTTTAATTACTTATTTATATATTTGCATTATTAATATTACCACTATTATTATTATTTCTAAGGTAGTTTGCCAAAATATTTACCGCAATCATTTCTTTCCACATCACACAGCAGAAAAGAGCTCTCGGTGGAGAGAACATTACGCCAGCCTTGGCTTCGGACCTGCTCTAAAAGGCCACGCATTCATGATCACTCATCGGTCGTTAGTGTTCATTTGATTAAAAGCCTCCATTACCTCGTCCGCATCCTCTTTGGGCCTCTTGAAACTGTACAATTCCTGCAGGACGGCGTACTCTTCCTGTAGAGGTACAATCTATTAATCACTACACAGACCACATAATTAATAAAAATGGAAAGCAAAAAACACACCCTGAATTATCTGAAATATAGGCCTTGTCCATGCTCGCGGGAGATAAACAGCTATATCCTCAGTGCTCTATTCATACACAGTCATTTGAACTAGTGAATGGAGGGAAAGCGATTTAATTTCCGGTTGCCTAATAATTACCTGCGTGTAAATGTCCTTGAAGGGATTCTTACAGGAGAAGAAGTCCAGGTCAATGTCAAGGATGTAAGCATCATTCTGCCCAATTAAACCGAGCAGGCTGCTTACAGCAGACGCAGCTGAGCCCTCCACAGGCTGCATCTGGGCCTTCGCGCCGTTTCCTGATGTACTGCTGCCATCTGGTGGCTGAAAGCAGCAAGTGACAGACTCCTTTGTTTTGGGCTGGTGATCCGGCTCTTTGTCTACCTCCCCATTAGAACCGTTTTTCGGTTTCTTAGCAGAGCTGGGGTCGTTCTGACCCTGGCTCCGGTGAGGACCGTCCACTGGATCCACCTGGATGACCCTTAAGTGCAAAGGCTTGGAATCTTCCAGCTGGTTCGCGGGAACATAGAGGGCATCGCTCAGAAAGTAATCATCAGTGCTTGTGACCCTGAAAGCGAGAGGATTGGTCGTCACCGTTAGAAGTCTAGGGTTATTAGAGCCCGTTTACTGTAATCCTTTGATTATCTACACATTATTTACATGGCTAAGTCATTTCCTAATTGATGATTACATCATCAGATACATAAACGAACTACAGATACATTCCGTATTGGCCGGCTCGACTCTGCACTCCTGACTTTCCCGATGACAAGAAAAGACAAAAACACATTAAAAATGTAAAGGCGAGTTTGAAAGAGGGTTCGTTAGTTGGACACCGACAGAAGGAGTGTCAACCGCTCAACTGGCTCAGACATGAAAACTTGTGGGCAGCAAGAAAGGTGACAAGTTCAGAGACTAATCCCTGTAGCCTGGAGTCTGACGGCATCAATACTGGAGGATTCACTTCAGGTTCACTCTAAGAGCAAAACACAGAGGTAACTTCTGTAGAAACACACTCACTATCAAAAGAACAGCTGCACCCAGAAGGAGGTGTGGGATTACGGGTCTGTTGGGAAGGAAGATAAAGGTGACCAGGATCAATAAATGATGATAAATTTAGACTGATATGATCAATATTTATTGAGCTACACATACAGAAGTCTGTCTCTCAGTATGGCGTCGGGCCGCCGTGTTTGCTAACCCAACATGGAGCTGTAGAGGTTCCTAATGGTGTCCTGTGATAATCCATCCCATGCAGCTTGAATATCCTCACACAGTTCCTGCAGATGGTGCGGTAGGGGTGGAGGTGGAGTGACACCAGGCCTTCTGGACGTGTGACGTGACAACAAACTGTTCATCTTGGTGCTGACCACGGTGCCTCCACACACGGATTCGTTGGTCGTCTCCACCAAGACAAAAGCGGGACTCGTCACTGAAGATGACCCGCTGCCGTTCTGAGTCACTCCATGACAGTCTGGCACGACACCATTGCAGTCTTTGGTGACGGTGACGTGGTGTTAAGGACAGTCGTTGTAACGGTCTGTGTGCATGTAGTCCTGCGTGGTGCAGCCGTCTGCCAATGGTGCTGCACTAACAGGATGACTAATGGAGGACATCACTGCTTGCTGAATGTCCACAATCGTGGCTGTTGGGTCAGTCAGGTACAGAGATAAGGCTCGTCCTTGTGTACGTCACATGCACGGCCGAGCGTGAAACTTGAATCATTAGCACGTCTCAGTGTCAAACCTACACACCAAGTTTCATTCCTGTGGTTGATTCCTTCTGGGTGCAATTATTTAGTTGCTTACTATTCCAAGGTACTGAGGGTGAATGTGCTCAACATTTTGATATCTCCCTTTGAGACCCCACACCTGCTCAAAACCGAGGTCATTTTAAAAACTTTGCCCATCGTTTGTATTCTACAGTACAGCCTATATAATGAAGTGGGGTGCCTGGACCCCAGTGACTGTCCCTTACAATGTAATTCGAAGGTGGCTGTTTAGCTCCGATAGCAGATACAGCGATTCACAGAAATCAATGTGTCTACTTCAATTTCAGCTGCAAATTAAATGATAGCTGTCTCGTTCGCCAAAAATGACAATTTACACACATTAACCCTTTTTCTCCCGAAGCATTTCTTCAATGGTCAGGACCCCCACAGGACCACCACAGAGCAGGTATGATGTGGGTGGTGGATCATTCTCAGCACTGCAGTGACACTGACGTGGTGGTGGTGTGTTAGTGTGTGTTGTGCTGGTGTGAGTGGATCAGACACAGCAGTGCTGCTGGAGTGTTTAAACACTGTGTCCACTCACTGTCCACTCTATTAGACACTCCTACCTTGCTGCTCCACCTTGTAGATGTACAGTCAGAGACGATAGCTCATCTGCTGCTGCACAGTGCAGTGTCGGTCATCCTCTAGTCCTTCATCAGTGGGCCCAGGACACTGCCCACAGGACGCTGTTGGGTGGATAGTTTTGGTTGGTGGACGATTCTCAGTCCAGCAGTGACACTGAGGTGCCCAGCAGCACTGCTGTGTCTGATCCACTCACACCACCACCACGTCAGTGTCAGTGCAGTGCTGAGAATGATCCACCACCCACATAATACCTGCTCTGTGGTGGTCCTGTGGGGGTCCTGACCATTGAAGAACAGGGTAATACAGTATACAGAGAAACAGATGGACTACAGTCTGGAACTGTACAACTACAGAGTGTGCTGCACTGTTTATCCTGCTCCCCTGTAGACCTGTATAACCGGTTTCCATCTCCACTGTTTACAGACTGCTGTAGCTCGGATTTGCCTTTATTATGTGTTGTTGACATGTGTTCGTCCGCCGTTTCTATAGCCTACAGGAAAGCCATTCACATGAGTCACGTGACTCCTATGCAGTTTAGTTAAACTAGTTCAGGGCTTGTGTTTGTTACCGTTTGCTATTTTGCTGTTAAATATTGATTATATATGCCATTTATTAAATGACAGTAAGCACTTAATACACTACTTTAACTGTTTATGTCCCCGTGAGTCCCAGAACATGTTATATTGTGACTGGAATGCCAACGACTGTATTGAGTGATCACAGCAACTGAACTGAGCCACTTTCACACAATCGTATGCAAACAGAAGAAGAGCCCATATAACAGAGGCTGATTCACTGTAAATACAATGAAGTGCTGCTCCTCACCTGATGGTGGTTGTTGATTTGTCTCTGCCCACACACATATTATGCTCCCCATCCTTGATCTGCTGAGCCCAGTACGGATGCAACCAGGCAACATGGGACACGTGTCCAGCGAAGACCATGGGCATGATCCAGTTCTCAATGCTCAGCTCACTGGAGGGAAACAGAAACAACCTTTCAACCAGGGCTGGATGTCAGCGGAGGTCAGCTGACTGAAGTACCACTCCATTTCACATCAGTATATAGTCACACAAACTGAAGCAACCGCATAGGAGTAGGACTGCATGATATTGGCAAAATACCGATCAGCCATACCATTGACACCACCTCCTGCACTCCCTGTCCATTCTATCAGCTCCACTGACCATATAGGACACTCTGTAGTTGTATAGTTCCAGACTGTAGTCCATCTGTTTCTCTGTATACTGTATTACCCTGTTCTTCAATGGTCAGGACCACCACAGG
>CM067493.1:27095537-27111989 GCA_034552555.1 Semaprochilodus insignis
CTCTCTCTCTCTCTCTCTCTCTCTCTCTCTCTCTCCCTCTCGCTCTGTGTTAGCGTGCGATGGCTACTATGTTAAGTGGTGCAGCAGAAGGCTGTTCTAAGCCTCACAAGGCTGTCTGCTGTCTGACCCTGTGGAGGTCAGCCGGCTATTAGGTCACGGCTGGTGCATGTTGACCAGGCATTCCCCCTCGTCTGGTGCCCACTCTCTGCCCCCAAGTCTCTGTCACCCACCTGGGTTAGGTCAGACCACCTTAGTTGCCCCCCACAGAAACATTTTATAACAGCTACATGCCTGAGTTTAAGGCTCTCTGGTTAAAATGTTCCTCCTGAATGTCCAGTGTAGACCTTCTGCCCTAAAGTTAGGTTGTGTTTCAGCCTTGACTTTTGGTATCTGAATATTTCTACTATTGCGCTGGAATTATGATTCCAAATAAGGCAAGTAATTGAAGCTAATGCTTCATCAGTTAGCATGTCCATTTCAGGATGCTAAGCATCTTGAATAGGCTTTCTGATGTGGTTTGTGACACAGTGTGACATGTATTAAATCAAGCGTGTGCTTATTTAATTTGGTGGCTACAAATTTCCATGACTTGTTAGCTATGTTAGTCTTCAACTAGTCTAAAACTAGAAGCAGACCTCAGACACCAAACATGCCTTGACTAAATTACTACATCTTGGGCAAGAGGGAAATTGTGTACATTTGATTTTTGGCCAAACCGACACTGTATGGTGTCCACACATTCATGCCTCCCTCTAATGTCCTACATATTAGCCCACATAGCAGTTGTTGCATGATTTGGAGTTTTGAAGAATAAGATTAATTTTAAGATTAATAACTAAATAATAAGCCTGGAATTTAAGGGGTCCAAGCACTCACGTCCTAAAGGCATGTGTGAAGAAAATACGTCCAAATCGCAGAAGACAGACAGCCAACGTTTAATCCCGTCAGCTTCATGCGACTCGCTTATGGTGGAAACATCAGTTGCATGTAATCCTACCTCACACCGGGCAGTAATCTCATTTGACAATCCTTCCGATAATCCTGGCTAAGTGATATCAGGAGTATGTGCCAGGCGGCCTCACATGGCACGTCCCGATGAGTCAGCTGTCTCCTGCATTACTGTAATTGAGTAATTGTATTTTAAGCAGACTTTTTTTTTTCCTCTCTTTTTTTCAAGAATGCACAAGCTGGTGATCAAACACAGGCTCATGGCAGAAATTTCTGAAAAAAACAGAAAATATAATTAGTTGAAAAGATATAATTCTTTCAACTCCTGGTTTACCAGGTAGATTGATGTTATCATTAATTTCTTTCATTTTTATACCTATTACTTTTTTGCTAACTACTTTTAAGCTAGTCGGTAGTTATGAACGTGATGAATCAAAATGTGAACCCACAAAATTCTTCAAAATATTTGTTAAATTTAGTTGTTGAGATATCAACAAAGTCATTTGGAGTGTTTTGATCTAAAATACTTTATAGTGGAGAAAATGACCCCCTTAGATTTCTTCACAGTGGTGGAGATTTTAAATGTCTACACAAACCACATATTTAACAGACAGTTACACACCTGCCTCAACAAATGCATCTTTTTCAGCGTTTATTGGTTTTGATTGCTCAGAAATCTTAGAAGTTGGTTGCATTTTTCTTTATCACAATCCAAATAATCCCAAAAACATTCAGTGATGTTCTGGACGAAGTCTTGATGAAGTTCTTGATGAAGTCTGGACACTGGGGTTGTCAGGACATTGTTCTGAGTAAATTCTCTCCATCTACCTTAATCATTTATTTATGCAGAAATGTAGAGAAATCACAATGCAAAATTTGGGCTCACATTTTAAGATGAAAAAGGGATTTTTAATAATCCTGAGACTTAAAAACCTAAAGTGTCTTTGTTTTCTGCAATTAAATTTTGCTTTAATCTTGATTGTCTTACAAATTTGAAAACTGAACTTCAATTTGAAGTGTGAATTGTTAAATTAGGTAGTTTTGAAAAAATACATATAAATATGGACAAAATGAACAACAATTTCTATTTTCGCAGCCTCGGTCCTATTGTTAAATGTAGCACATGTCTGAATACCAATCAAGACTGCATTCAGTTAGCTGGAAAGGTTAGTCGTGTTTCATCTGAATCCACTGACAAAAGACAATAGCAATATTTCCAAATTAATTTTACACAGTACAAAAAATAATGCAGAAAAACAGGTTTTAATTTTGTGCGCAGTGTGAATTAAAGTTAAATAGAGCAGAGCAGACCAGGACCAAACGACACGACCTCATTTAAAGTAAGTGGGAACTTTTAAAGTGTGGAAGGAACAAAAAAATGATAAAATAAAAACATAGGGGTAATATAAAGGAGGAGAGCTAGCAATTGAGGTGTAGGGTGGAGAGAAGATTGAAATAGAGGGAGAGAGAAGGAGAGGGAGAGAGGGGATGACGGGCAGTTGTGGAGACAGGGTTGTTAGTTTATGTAGGCTGTGGGCTGAGTCGACTGGAAAATTTTGATCACTTTAATTTACTATATCCAGCGCGGCCGCTCTCCCTGTCCGCCGCTTTTATCAAGCCCTGTGAGCCCGTATTGATTTTTTTATTTTCTGCCCAGGATAAGAAGACAGAGAGTTAGGGAGTGCGGGCGACTAGAGAACTTTCCTCAGATTGCTGCTATTCTCCCCCTTATTGCATCCTGTCGTTTGTGGTTTCACATGATGTCCAGTACGGCAGGTCTGCTTCGGCCAGTAAACAAGGTGACTAACAATGGAGAAGGGTGGGGAGGAGAGTGCGTGTGGGTGTGCTGGGGGGGATGCAGAGGGTTAAGCCCCTCAGACCCTTAGCCAGACCACAGACCTGAGATTAACTTAAATGTAAATAGATATATATGATCAGTGACTATTTGTTTAATATCCCGTCAAAATCCCAATCCGTTAATTCCAATGGTTCATGTCATGTGTTAGGAAATGTTTCTAAGGAATTTTAATACAAGCTAATTCACTGGCATAATGAGAGAAACAAGTGAAAACAATGTGAATTTCCAAAAGTGGTTTAAAAGGTACACAGGAAAAAGGGCCCCTAACAGCCACCCGGAAAACCTGGTAGCCCACCAAAACCGTCTACATTAGATAAACAGCACTTCATCTTTGAGAGAGAAGAGCTCCACAAATCAAGCTCCTCTCTTGCTTCACATCCAAAAACATCCACAGGTGCTTCCGTCCGTCCTTCCACTGTGAAAAGACGCCTCAGTGCTATGGAGGTCTGAAAGGAGGTGTAGCCGTTCAATAAGCAATCCCCAAAGCATCAAATAAGGAAGCTGCTGGTGGTCTCAGAACAATGGACTGACCACCCCAGAGTCCAGATTCCCAACATCACTGAAGTCCCATTTTAAGGCTAAATGTTTATTGAGAAATTCTTCATTTGACTTTTTTTGACATTGAAATTTTAAATTCAAGCTTCTAATCGGGAATTTACCAATTTAAATTCAACAAGAAAATCCATATTTAATCTTAAACCAAAATCTTAATCAAATTTCTCATTAATTATTCCTTCTATGACCCTACATTTGTACTCCTGAAATTTCAAATGTAAACATAAAATGTCTGTATACATCAAGACATTCCAAATCTGTGGTCAAAATTCAGAATTTACATTTGTAGATATTTTTAATATTTGTAATAAAAAGCTACCGTTTTACTCCAAATTTCAAAGCTCCCCTCTCGCTTCACATCCAAAAACATCCACAGGTGCTTCCGTCCGTCCTTCCACTGTGAGAAGACGCCTCAGCGCATGGAGGTCTGAAAGGAGGTGTAGCCGTTCAATAAGCAATCCCCAAAGCATCAAACAAGGAAGCTGCTGGTGGTCGGAACAATGGACTGACCACCCCAGAGTCCAGAACCTCAACATCATGAGACGCAGAAACTTCTAAGACTGAACTTTGGAGTTGTGGCTCTTTGAGAAACTGAAAGTGAGTCTCCTGAAAAGAATGGAAGCTGTAATGAAGGTAAAAGCATCACTGAAAATGATGTTCTATTTATTTGTAGAACCTTCCGCGTTATGTTCTGTTAAATGTATCGCTTCTGCTTTTTCCTGGTGCTGAAAAATTCAAATGAACTGGACTTCAAATTAAAAAAATTATAATTTAATATATATAAGTGTTTACTTCACACTTTAAAAGTTATATATGTTTATATATAGTTTGAATATAGACCACATTTTCAGTTTTTTCCAGTTTTCCAATTCAGCTAATAAACAGTAACTGTCCACTGAAACCTGCAGAAGTGTGTTCTTTGTAGAGGATGTGTTAACCTCTGGTAGCATCTGGTATTTGGATTCATGGACTGCTCACTGGTCATTGTCGATTGTATCTGACCTTTATTGTTAGACATGTCTATCCCAGGCCACGGAATACTTGATATCTTAAATCACTTCAGTTTGTCTATATACATGATATGAGATGTCAATGCACTGCAACAGCACTTTGTGATTGACTTACACCCCAACTAGAAACGACTGGAGGAGAATTTAGGACGAAGCATCACAGCGAGAAAGAAGAAAAGCAATGCAATGTCAAAACGGAGGGGGAAAAGTGGAGTCCCATCACTCCGCCTCAGGAGGAAAATGAGCGAGTGAGTGAGTGAGAGTGAGCGAGAGATCTTGGCTGAGAGGGAGAAGGTTAGTGACAGTCTGATAAAAGATGTCTGCAAAACACTAATTAAAATTGAATACCCCTGCGAAAGCAGCGCAACATGCAATCTCCAGGTAATTCATTTAGAGCCACTACCGCAGTGTGAGCCTTTATTTTTAATCGCTGCTGCTTTAGTGCTCAGGAGTGCTCTTCGCTGGCATTTATTTTCCACACTTTCTGCTAACACTACTGTCTCTCCTAGCAAGCACAAAAAGAGGGATGCTAATCGGTTTGAATAACAGGACTTTTTTGCCACCACAAGTACTACTGCGATTGAATTGACTAACAAATGCACATCCAGTGATCGAGAGTTATCATCACATCTCTAATCAAGATATTTACAACAAAACCCGCGTTTATCAAAGTTCTAAATCAGAAATTTCAAATTAAAACCAAATTTATAATCAAAGTATAATCACAGTTTTAATCACTTTCCTGATCACTTAGTTTAAATGAAAATTCCACACAGGAAATGCATATGCAAAAGTTTGGGTGTCCCTGGTCAAATTACATTTGTTGCTTTTTAAATGGAAAAAAAGGATTGGGGGTATTCATGCTTCTGCATTTTGATTTGATTTTTTTTAAATAATCAAGAAATTCCATATTCAAAATCTGAATTGAACCATGATATTCTTAATTTGATTTTAAACTTCAATTTAGGAAAGTCCCATTTTAAGGCTAAATGTTTAGAAATTCTCCATTTAACTTTTTTTGACATTGAAATTTAAAATTCAAGCTTCTAATCAGGAATTTCCCAAATTCAACAAGAAAATCCATATTTAATCTTAAGCCAAAATCTTAATCAAATTTCTCATTAAGAAGTTCCCTCTATGACCCCACATTTGTAGTCCTGAAACAAAAAAGTTTATATACGTCAATACATTCCAAATCTATGGTCAAAGTTCAGAATTTACTTTTTTTTTTTACGTTTTTAATATTTCTAATAAAAAGATACCTTTTTACTCCAAATTTCAATTTCAACCAAAAATCCCAAATTAAATCTCAACACCAAATTTCTGCTAAAATTACTTAGTATAACCCCCACCTTCCTACTGAATTCTAAATTTCTGCTCAAAAATTCCCCAAATTATTTTTGAATGTCTAACCGAGTTGCCACTGTCAGGCAAGGAAAATGAGCAAAGATTCACACTCTTCCCAGGACTGTTTAGTCAGGGCTCTAATGGGGGCACATTTTTCTCCTAAATGGGTTGGTCAGACTGTGAGGCCGGCCGTATTTACATTTGGGTGGGCCATCATATGCTTGTGTTATTCCACTGACGGTGCATTTACATTCCATAGCACCATTTCCAGCAATAATGGATAATGAGGAGCCCTGGAGATTTTTGTGGCTCTTACTTTATAGGAATATTCATATTTTTAATAGGAACGTTAATGGGAAATTACAAACAGTACAGTAAATGTCAGTGATTACGTTTGATTCACAGGGTTGGTTTTATTGTGTTACACTAATCCTTCGAGCGTAGTAGACTGCAGGCTTGGAGGCCTATAAAGTGTAGAGCATGTCATGCGTAGCTTTCAGCAACTGTAAGTGAGCAACAGACGTGGTATGAAAGGAGCATTACAAAAGCTTTGTGTCCATGAAGGGTCTATAAATGTAGTGAGAGAGAGAGAGAGAGTGTGTGATGGTGGTCAGAGCAAAAAACGGGGGCTGGGGTCATTTCCTTAGTGATTCACCCGTTCCTGGAAATGCGGAGGCCATGCACAGTAGACATTAGAGCAGACACGAACGCTCATTTTTACAGAAGGGGAATGCGTCGTTGTGTTGATGTAGCTTATGCATGTAATGGTTTGATAAGTTAGTGTGCAAAATGGAGAAATGGAATTTTCGGTGGTGCAGACAGATTTCAGTGTCAGTTTTAGTAAGAGCACCCCCCTCCTTTCATAACCAATGAGACGTAAGTCTGAAACTGCTTCATCTATATCCACTTATTCAGACTGAAACTGCTCTGTCTGTATTCACAAATATGGAAGGAAACTGTAATACAGTTATTCTGGTAACACGTCACATGATCTCTGCTACATCTTTAACATCTTCAACATGGCATGGTAGCTGTCTTATACTCTCCGGTACTCTATGGTACAACGTCATAACTTACGACAGTGGTAATGCTAATTAATTCTGCCTTTAACTGAAGTTTGTAACTCGAGTTTTCCATCCCCAGTCCCCTCCACTGTTTGGAAAGTCGGAATGGTGTTCTCAGCTCTGAGCGCATCAACATCACCCTCACAGGAACAGGGACCCGCTTGTCTACTTGAGATATGCTTTATTATTTATCAGACACTTTTTACTTTTAAGTGCTCATATTTTGTTATTCCAGCATATGACATCTGCCATGACGTGGCTATGGCATGGTTATGTCAATGTTATGTAGCAAATAAAGTCTCACATTTATTCATATAAACATAAACAGCACGGTGAATATGTAGTTTTATTTATATGACAAAGTATTTGTAATTTGTCCACCAGCTTGTTAAATCATATTAAAATGTTTTTTTTTAGCCTTATGAGGAACCTCCTGTAAGGTATTACGTTAATAGTCTTTAGTAGAGGATTTTACTTTAGTCTCATGGTTAGCTGTAAGCTCTCACCTTCTAATAACAACTTCTAATAATAACATTTCATTAAAGAAAGAGACTTCAGTAAGAAGGACAGAAATGGAGCAGTGCATCCTCTGAATGCTGAGTTTAAAGTAAGCTACCTGAAAAAGCTGCTCTGTCTGTAGTTTGGGAAGTGGATATGCTAGTTGGTATAAAGGCTAATCCAGCTAAACTTGGAGCAAGTTTTAAAGAAATGTAATCTGTGTTTTGCTAAAATTTAACGTACCAAATTAGCTATTGTGCTAGATAGCACACTTGCTCTTAACCTACTGCCAAGCTACAGTCATGCTAATCAGTTGTTTTCACTTTTTTGTTTTTAAGCATGGCTTTTACTGCACGTAGCGCTTCGTTCTGTCCATCAGACTGAAGATTCTTCTACAATGAAATACTTTATATTTAAAGTTGTATTGAACCTGATGCTGCTGTGAACTGTGAAATGCAAATTCACACCCATAAAGGTTTTATTCAGTGCCTTGAGGTTGGTGGTCCGAATTCAGTATTGTTCATGTATTTTTTTTTTCAGGCTGACCTTTCACGAGTCATAGCCCCTGGCTTCTGGTGTAACCCATCTCTGGTGTAAACCTACATTACTTTTTAGCTACATTGTCATCATATACAGCTGACAGATTTGGGGGAAATGTCTAAGTGCGGTGTTTCTGGCTAATATTTCAGTTTTCTATTCTCTAAATTATTGTTTTTTTAATAAATTCTATTTTTTTTTGGCCAACCAATTCAGCAGATTTATTTTTCCAGTGTGGCAGACTTGCAGTGTGCCATCCTACAAACTCCATGTTGTAAATTTTCCCCATTAAAACATGATTTTGGATATACCTGTTATTCAAATTCCTGGTTGAAATTCTTTCAAATTGTGATTTCAGTAGAAAGACGTTTAACCCTGGCCTCGTAGCTCCAGACCTAAAACCTATGAAGCGGATTTCAGACACCTAACGTGCCTTAGCTGACAGACTACATTGCGATAAAGGGTAAATTATGTAAACATGATATTTGGGAAAGTGGTACGGCTGTGCTATGTAATGTAAACAGTCCCCCAGTGAACCACAATGCCTAGTGCTACCCCAGAGTCCTGACTCTGTGTGTGCGTGTAATTGTTTAATTGTGAGATTCTGCACGTTCTGTTCCCACACGTTAGCGCCGTCAGTGTTGCTATATGTGTTTAATGTGTTTTCCCATTTGGCGAGGCTGCCGCAGCGAGGACTGTGTGGGGGTTAAGTCAGGCCACGCTGGTACACGCCCCACCGAGTTGCCTCAGGCCACGGCACGCCACACACTTGTTGCCTGCTGCGAGTGGGATCACAGCAGTGAGTGCTGCGGGAGAGATGACGCTGCATTCTGCAAGGAGCGTGTGGGGTGTGTTTCTGATGGAGTTATAATAGCGTGCAAAGTCAAAGTGGAATCACTCATAACAATCATAGCTAGAAACTGCAGAACACTGAGTGATATTTGAAGCTGTTATATTCAATATTACCTGTTTTGGGGAACAACAATATTTATAGCGTACGGAGTGGCCTACGGAGTGGAGTGGATCATTTTACAGAAGCAGGTGAAGGAAGGGTGTGGAGTCTTGTCCAAGGACGCTTATTGGTATAGCGTAGGGTGTTTGCACAGGAGGTGGATCTGTCCCCAGTCCACAGTGTGCCAGGCAGAGGTGCCACCCACTACACTAAACGGACCACTCTCATTGCTGACGTGACAAAAGCTGTCTCCTCACAGGAGAAAAAAATAACTTTATTAAGATTGAAAATTCTGTAAAACAGTTACAAAGAACAGAAATGGACATTCACTGTATTGGCCCCATGACGATGATGCTTATTCATATCGTCGCTGTCCAATGAAGAACATGTATCTCCACTTTTGTCCAATTTTGCTTTTATGCATCATTGGAACACATCAGCTGCTGTTTACACTGAATGAGAATCTCATGATGAATGGACCCACAGAAATGGCCCAAAACTGTTTGGAAAGATGTCTGGTTCCATTGACTTGTATTAAAGTTAAATGAGGTTTTTGGCCTCTCCTGTGAAGTTGCTATTTTGGAGATACTTGTTTTTCTTTGGACAGCGACGATATGCAAATGAGACTACATATTAAAACATTGTGTGATATGATGCTACTGTTGATGTTCCAGTGCTTTATCAATAGTGCAGAAGCAAACCAACGCCATGGACCCATATGACCCATAAGAACCATACATGTACATATATTTGCTCATATTAAAACAGTCATTGTATCTACATTTACTGTCCACTATATCAGCTCCACTGACCATATAGGACACTCTGTAGTTGTACAGTTCCAGACTGTAGTCCATCTGTTTCTCTGTATACTGTATTACCCTGTTCTTTAATAGTCAGGACCCCCATAGGACCACCACAGAGCAGGTACTATGTGGGTGGTGGATCATTCTCACCACTGCAGAGACACTGACGTGGTGGTGGTGGTGGTGTGTTAGTGTGTGTTAGGCTGATGTGAGTGGATCAGACTATGTTTGTTCATCCCTTCCTATATTCATACGTTGCTTCGTCCATCCGTCCATCTGAACATCTGTTTGTCTGTTCCTTTGTGCTTTGTTTCATTCATCCGTGTGCACATCTGTCTATCCCTGACTTTTTTTTCCTGTCCAGTTATCATCATAATGACGGATAATGATGTTAGTGCTGTATGAGGGGCGGAGCGGGCTAAGAGTGTTGGATAGAGAGCTGTCAATCATGCTGCTCATTAGCCATGCCCACAGAGTGCTCAGATTTTAAACTGTTTTATCATATTTTATTTCCTGATATTCAATATAACACTGATGTTTAATATCATACAAACATTGTAAATTTGTTGCTCTGTGTTCCCTGGAGTTCCAAACTTAACAAAATGTAAATTAAGTAACAAAATGTCAATAAATGACAATGTAAATTTAACAGAAACAAGAAAACCATGTTTATTTGCACAATAAGTATCTTTCTGAAATATCTAGGTGAACCACACTGCTTTATATTTTAATGTAGGCCAAATTATTATTATTTCTAACTAAGACCTCAGATAAATAACACGGTTTGACAGTACAGATGAACGTGGGCCACTACTTTCCAAGCAACAGGCCACTATTCTTCTTTTTATTTATGTGTTGTAACTGCATGTTAACAGTTCTGGGAGTTGGAGACATAATTAATAGGTATTAATAAACTTACTTTCAACAATTTATAAGTGTGCTTTCATCATAAAGACTTATTTATGTTACATGGATATCATATTTCTATATAAAAATATCCAGCACTATGAATGGAAGAAAACAAGGCAGTGACTATAGACTGAGGCATAGCTCCGGTCTAATGGTTCATGGTTAGTCATAAAGTCTTGGGTGTCCAAATCGCATAATTTGCCCTTGTTTGGGAGGAAGCCCCAATTCTGAGTCATTTTACATACGTTTCAAAGCACAAATCACGGCAGACATTAAAGATAAGCCTAATCGCATACAGTAAATCTCGCTTAAACTGGGACCCTGACAGCCACTTAGAGCGTTCCTTTTCCTGGAGATTACAGCTAATTCGCTGTTTACTCCAAATCTTCCAAACATGTGATTATGATATAAATAGTCATGGCTGGTTCCCACAATGCAAGTTTTCCTGTTATGATTATGGCTGCTTGTGGTCGAGGGCCAATTTATTACCTGCTTCACTGAAGCGTTGGCCAGCTAATACACCAAGCGCCGGGCCTCCCAGGAGTTTCAAACAAGCTCTCCTCCCCCCCATCTAAAGCCCCATTAGTTATGATTATCATTTTGATGTGAAAGCTTAAGTGGGACGTTCAGCTGTGGGCTGCAGAGTGCAAGGCAGTATGTTGAGGAACAGGGACCTTTTAAAAAGGTTTCAACTCGAGACTTTTAACCTTTAGAAGTCTGGAGTTATTACTGATCTGTTATGTTGCTTTGCCATTCATTCAGTCTACATTATATTATCGTTTAAATATGATGATGTACAGTACCAGTCAAAAGTTTAGACACTAGCTAGTTTAGCTACTCATAGCAGGTTCTCCTTCTCTGTATCTTAAAGCTTTACTGTAGAATAAAAGTGAAGACATCAAACTATAAAATAGCACTCATGGAATTATACAGTCCACCTTAAAAACCTCCAGAATGGACCTTTACAGGAGGATAAAACAGCTTTCTTAACCTGCAGTGGAGGCTGGTAGAACAAGGTTTATCTCTAAGCAGTTCTTATGGTGGCGAGAAGTGCAAAACAAATACAAGGGCAAAAAAACATATTACATTTCAGAAAACCAAATTACAGAAATATAAACAAATTTACAAGATGTGAAACACTTTTATCAGTACCGGATTCTGACGGAAAGGGGAGGTCTAACACACAGGAAGTGCTTATTGCAGACCCTTGTCAATCAAACTGTATGCGGTGGTAGAGTGAGTGGAGTTTGGGATGGTCACGACGCTAAAGCATGTTTTGTCCATTTGTGGCACGTGTTTTATTCAGTTGGCACGCGTTTGTTTTCCCTGTGGAAGGTCTTTACAGATTTTAAAAGAGCAGACGGAAGAAAGAGACGCACAGGCGACGTCTAAACCACGTGGGCTGTAAAAAGTGGACTGTTTAAGCTAGCTAGCTGGTTATCCACTATAGCTAGCGTTACAGCCCATTTACTTTCATTGACATTTCCAACTCTAAGTGGTTTAGACGTCGCCTGTTCGTCTCTTTCTTCCGTCTGCTGTACCACCGCGAAACAGTTTGATTGACAAGGGTCCGCAACAAGCACTTCCTGGGAGTTAGACCCGCCCTTTTTATCAGAATTCGCAGTTTGTAAAAGTGTTTCGGTACTGGTAAAAGTGGTTCAAGTCTTGTAAATTTATTTTTACTTTTGTAATTTAGTTTTCTTGAATGTAATTTTTTTATTATTTTTGTAATTTTGTTATCTGAAATGTTCATTTGTTTTGCACTTGTCGGCCATTGTAAGTTTCTGGAGCAATTCTATTGGTCAGTCCATCATGAATATTCACTAAACTGAAAGGAGAACTAGAGCTTTTACAATGTGCAGAAAAAGAGATCAAAGTTTTTGCACCACTAAATATATATTAGAGGTGGAGATATGGAGAAATATAATAGTATATGTGGAAAATAATAGTATATGTGGTATATCAGGATATGTACTGGTTCAGACTCTCATCAGTTGGAGCTGTTAAGTGCAAGACTGTAGCAACATCATTTATTTAGAGGGTCGTCTCTAAACTTTTGACTGTACAAGCATCTCAGCACCCAAGTTGGGTGCGCCTAAGTTGGATACAAATTCGTGAGATTCCAAAGTGCTGCATGTCCAGTTCCTGGAAGCCTAGCAATGCAAACCAGGGCTCGTTGGAAAGGGCATGTCATGCTCTGCTGAGCTGTGGACTTTGACTTTGTCAGGGATTTCTAAAGTCACTTACTGAGTATTCTCTTCTCCTGTGGGGTTTCGATCATGATAGTCAATGATTAATCACGTCAGCTCAGCTTTCATCACACTACTGCCGAAAAATGACAACTTCCCAGGGAAAAAAGAAGGAAACTTAACTTTTAATGTACGTCAATGTAACCAGACTTTTTCCAAGTAATTCTGGGCCATTTCGTTTAGACAGCACATCAGAACATTTACACGCAATGTAAAGGGCAACAAGTACTTTCAAATTATATATACTTATATACATATACAGTGTAGTGAACTATGTACTACGAAGGGGTAAAGAGCCATTTATTTGAGATTTAGCCCCAGTGTGGGAAGAAGGACATTCAAAACTGTTAGCTTGGTGCTGAATAAGACTGCATATTGGCACTGATAGAAATTAGCATTGAGGCTATCAGGAGTAATTTGGTGAGCAAACACATAAACCCTCTTACAAAGTGAAAGTTCTTGCATGCTATATTACAGCATAAAGATTCATGAAATGGACTTGACTGGCTTATTGCTCGAGTGAATTAATATATTATCGCCAGCAGTCATATACACTTCCTTTACTAGCATTGATAAAGAACTGCTTCTTTTGCTAGCAGCAAGTTCAGGTTATTTTTGCTCTCTGGTTTAACCCACATGGCCTCCTCTGGCATTATGGGAATTAGATTTGTCTGTTGGTGTTAAAATCCAATATCCATCGTTGAGTGAGCTCTTTTCACCTAATGTCATAAAGGTCTCCTGTTTTAGCCGCCCAAACGGGGCCAAGGTGTCGGAGGAAATGTAATTGCTCCATTTTATTTTAAGCTGATTAAAGAGCACAGAGAAATAAGACAAGACACGGTGTGATCTGAGCAAGAGAGAGCTAAAATGTGAGTAAATAAGACCGGGGATGTTTCTTTCTGTGCGTTTTCTGTTGTATTTCGAATCAGCGTTACAGTAAAACGAGGCTACGTAAAATTATAGGCCCAGAAAACAACACCCCCCCCCGCCACATTTATGGATACTAGCATGGCGTACAGTGTCAGAAACCAACTCTGTTTGGGGTTGCTTAACAACCTGACAGTTTGAGGCAAATATGCGATGAGGGATGCAGTTTGCAAGGTGACTACACACTTCCGTTACTGTAGCCTCGTAGCTAGATGCAAATTTCAGACCCCAAACATGTCCTGGCCGACTGTGTTGGAGCTGAGGGAAGAGCTGTGAAAATCAGACTTGTTGCTAAACTACCCCTTTAACACAGTAAGAGCTACTGAGGACATAATGGAAAAAAAAAACAGTCCATCGCATTGACCAGCGCTCTGGCGGCGATTTGAATAGCTCTCGGTCATGAGGGACAACAGCGTGGTTTTGTCATCCGGCTGACCTTTGAAGTACACCAGGAAGAGAGGAGGAGGCGGCGGCCGAGAGAGAAAAGAAAACTCGGGCCAAGGTCAAGAAAGCTAATTTATTTCCTTCATCCTCTGGCGTCCCTGAGAGGCGGACCACACACTGCCCATACAAGTGGCTCTTTAATGGGGGGGGGAGTGAGGGAGAGAGTGCATGGCAAAGGGCTGGCGTCATCAGCTGCTGCTGCTTTAGGTCATGCGCGACAACAAGGCCGACTGGTGTTGTGGCTGGGTGGGAGGTTGGGGAGGAGGGCGCCTTTGTGAGGGGGGATTGGGGGGTGGGCTGCTGTGAAGACAGACGTCAGAGCCAGACACCATCAGCCACATCTTCGCTGGCTCCCACTGTCCAGTCCTATTGCATCATTAGCTGCTCATGAATGATTTGCATTTGAGTGTAAACTAATACTTCGTTTGCTTTACTGTCGTTGAGTAAACTCTAGCCATGTTAATTAGCCTCATGCTAATTTGCTAACAAGTTTCTGTTCAGTGGAACAGAAACTCATCCAAAAGTGATGACCCATTGAGTAAATAAGCTGCCTTGTGTGTTTAAGGTGGTAGTAACTTCAGGCTCTTGCAGATGGCGCTGCACGAGGATGATGGGGCTATAAATACCTGCGGAGTGCGAGTGATGGTATCCATAGATTGAGAAGAGGTGGTACAGTGCAGTGAATGTCTCGTTCCATGTGTGGAAAATTACGATGGCCGAGAAGTGCAAAACAAATTAACATTTCAGAAAACAAATCTACAAAAATAAAAACAAATTACAAAAAAATACATTTCAGAAAACAAAATTACAAAAATAAAAACAAATTTACAAGACATGAAACACTTTTACCAGTACCAAAGCACTNAAATGGCTCCAAAGCAGATGTTAATGATTGGCTAAAAGGAGTGACTGCATTTGGGCGTGCCAAAGACCATAGTGTGAAGGAAGTAGCTGAATCTGCAGGTGTATGGAAGCGTACGGTCATACAGGTCTATCAGTAGTGGCTAAAATCCCAGTCTACAGGGAATTCTCCTCGGAATTGGGCCAGGGAAGGCATCCACCAAATCTGGACCAACTGCACAATTCTTTGATGTAAGAGTGTCTGAACATTGATGTGGCCTACATCCAGAAACTTGTTCAGTACATGCCAATAACAGCTGTTATTGGTGTGTGTGGAGGGATTACACACTATTAGGTACGTTTCAGTCACCGGGTGAGCTTATTATAAGCATGTTAACAGTGAGGAAACAAATTGGAAAGTGTTAATAAGTTAAAGCAAAAAGTGAAAGTCAAACAAACTTGCTTACAGAGATTAACTGGAAAATCTTGGCAAATTAAAAGTCTTGTCACAGACACGATGTCTGATCAAAATCGATTTAAAGTTTGAAGTGAATAAAATTATCCCCTTATATATGCAATGAATTAGGCATGATGCTAATCACTGTTAGTATTAGCGTCCATTACATTAACCTTAGTCACAAAACCTGAACTACTGGCGGGTTTGGGCGGGGGCTAATAAGTGGTCGGTATAGTGTACTGGGTAACACCTCCACCTCTGCACTGTAGACTGGTTGTTGATACCCCACCTGGGCAAGCACCCCACACTATACCAATAAGAAACCTTGGGCAAGAGTCCTAACACTACCTTCACCTACCTGTGTAAGAACTGATTGAATTGTTAGTCGCTCTGAATAAGAGGGTCTGCCATATAATGTAAATGTTTTGGGTAATTTATAAGCCACTGGGTTCCTTAGCATGGACCCGAAGGCGGTGGTGGTCTTTCCTGAAGTTTGCATTGCGGCTTCCTTTGGAAATAGGGAGTAATGTAAGTGTGCATTGGTAGTTAAAGTGCCTATCGGACGAGTGGGCCGTATTCTGGAGCTGTCGATATGAGACGCAGCTGGCCCCACCTTTTCCTCACAGAGGGATTATGTATTGGGGAGAAAGCTCCAGACTTGTATTACTCAACGTTTCCTGCACTCTCACATCTTTCTGAACGTTGCTGATAAACCCGTAGACCTTTGAGACAGATAGTGGCTCATTCCCACCAAGCCCTTCATCTATGCGCATTACGTCATTTACTACAGCGTGATCTGTTTAGTTGAACCCTGTTTCACAGTAGCTGTAAAATGGCCTTCACTTGAACTGGGCGTTTATGTTCTGTAGTGACACTGACGGATTATATTTGTATGATGGAAATATAAAACAAGGAAGTAAACCCTCAGAAACCCAACAGTGTCCTGGTCAATTCAATAACAGAGCTATGTTTCCACCAGGTCTGAAGACAGAGGCTACATGTTTATTCAAAAACAAAACAAGTGGGCACATTCTGTGGAAATTCTAAACTT
>CM067493.1:27133781-27170751 GCA_034552555.1 Semaprochilodus insignis
GGATCATTTAAATCATTTTACTTACCTTAAAATAACCAGCCAAATCACCTTCGAATACAATGAGAAAATTTGCATACTTAAGTCACTTAAAAATCCTAAAATTGGCTTTAAATATCCTTAAAATGGGAATTTTAGGATATATCAGCTAGATATAAGATAATTTCACTTGCCAAGATATCAGTTTATTGCAGTGTGTATTTGTGCAAAGGACAGCCTCTCAGTTTGTATCACCACCACTGTAAGGAAATCCAAGTCCATGTAGCATTTCCCACTCGGAATGCCTCGGAATGACTGTTTACAAGATTAAATTACTGCATGTAGGAGTTCTGGCAATGTTCCCCGTTAAGCCTGAAGATGCATTCATTTCAACGTAGGTGCGTCCACACGTTTGACAGGTACTGTATTGTTGAGCTAGATTATATTCTCCAAGCTCACCGGATCTCTGTAATTCCGGCATTACTGTTTAAGCGCAACATTCGCCCTGCATAAATCAGAAATTACAGACGATGGTGCATGCTGATGGCCGGCCACCCACCCCCCGTGACCTGACTGATTATCCCTGGAGAATGGCGATAATTGACGGGTTGGGGACCCGCTAGATCAGCTGTACATCGCACGGCGGCGTGCGTATTCGTCACAGTGGAAAAGCCAGGAAGAATCATTTTGCAGTGTGTGAGAGAGATCTGCAGTAGAGAGTCATCATTCATAAGGGGTTGGAGGGGTGGACGGGCGGGGGGAGGGGTTGGCAGACGAACGCCCATGGCATCAGAAATCACATCTGCAATATTTCACCGGAGACTCACTGTATGTAGCATCGCCTCAGCTGTGCCAGGGCCGCTCGCACGGCAGCAGGGATTTAGCGGCGGTTTCATTTGGAACAATTTCACAGGCACGGTATACGTCCTGTGAGTAAGACCGAAACATGCACGCTTCGCTAATGAGTTAGTGGGGATTACAGCCTAATCCGGACCAGAGGTTTCATTTAAAGAGATGGCACTGATGAGTCAGTGTACCGTCACGCTAACGAGCTGACTGCGCACAGGTGCTAGCTGGCTTGATAGCTGATTAGCAGATATGAGATTTATTCCCCTCAGCCCTTTACGTATACAAACCACAGTCATGGTGATCTGCTATGAGGTCTGGCAAGGAGATTAAACTGCCTGAAATTTTGGTCCTGACCCGAATGCAGCATAGGAACATTGTGTCCGAACCAGGAACCAGCACATAGCATTGCATTGCCCAAAAAAAAAAACCTGTCCAAATCATTTTATTGCATTTTGAGTCCAAAACTGGCCCGAACCTGACAAAATTTGGCCCAAACCCGACCCAACCCAAACCACAAAACACGTTTTGAGTCCAAAATGGACCTAAAACACAACAAAATATTCGTCCAAGCCCAACCCAAATAGCTCAGTCCGAAACTGAACTGAACATTTCCGTCCGAACCCGACCCGAACCAAACTGCGTGACCAAATTTTGTTGCATTTGGGTCCATTCTGGACTCGGGTCGGGTTTAGACAAAATATTGTTATGTTTGGGTCAGTTTAGTACTCAAAATGCAATAAAGTGATTTGGACAGAATTTTGTTGTGTTATGGTCCATTTGGACTCAAAATGTGTTCATGTGGTTTGGTTGGGTCACGTTCGGGCCGAATTTTGTTGTGTTATGGTCAGTTTTGAACTCAAAATGCAATAAAGTAAGTTGGACAGAAAATTGTTGGGCTTGGGGCCATTTTGGACTCAAAATATGACCACGCAGTTTAGTTCGGGTCGGGTTCGAACAGGAATGTTCAGGTCAGTTTCGGGCTTAGCTATTTGGGTTGGGCTTGGACCAAAATTTAGTTAATTTTCCAAATTCAAGGTATTTGAATTACATGTAAGACTGTTTAACTTGCTTGAGATCATTTATAGCAATGTATGGATCTTTATAGCTCTAGTTACAGTTATTTTTAATTACTGTCAGAAGTGGCAATTACACAAAGCTAATATCTGGGGGTCCTGCACCCCCCCACCCCTACTTACAGTGTTCCCATCTGAGATGCAATTTTTTGGCCTGCATTTTTTGCGAGGCCGAATAAGGTGCGATGCGACCGCATAACAGCTCTTCAATGTCGAGATCGGTGCCAGAAAAGCTGTCATATTTAACACTGCAATCTCCAGCTAAAAGAAGTGCAAGACAAACAGCAGGCGCTGCAACATATGGTGACCCGCAGAAGGTCTGCTGGGAAGACGCCGCGAAATACCCATCAACCAAACGTGTAATAAGCTCACATTTCCCGCATTTTCCACGTCGTATACCTGCTGCTAATCCTCGTTAGCGCTAAGTATGGCTTTGTCGGCAGAGGCTGCGATGCTGCAGCGATAAAGTTTGATCAGAAAGTCTGAAACTACTTTCCCAGCGAAGGATAAAGTGGCAGTGGCTGTGGTCAGTCTCTGTAACAGCATTACGGAGGCTGGTCTGCAGGGAGCCTGATACTGAGGGCTGCTGGAAAGTGCCAAAAGAACTGCAGGGTCGGCTGCGCTCTCCGGCCAAAGGTTGCGCCAAAGTTAATTACTGTGGACCCAACTTATTTTGTCGTCCTTGTGGGATTTCCTGCGGTTTGAAAATAAGGCAGTGACTCGTGAATTCCTGCCTTTTCCTCCTATTTTCTCTCTTTCTTTCCTCTATTTTCCCCACGGCTAAAGCCTGCACAATGGCTAAAGGGGTTACGATAGGTTTTAATCTGCGGCCCCCCACCACCACCACTACCGCCAGCAGCAGCCCACCCCCCCCCCCTCCTCCACACTTCCCCAGTTATTTCATTTTACCTGCAAAGTACTCGCTCCTCTAAGTCCCACCCCCTCCCCAACTCCCTAATTATTTTCCTTTTGTCTGAAGCAAAAGCTCCGTGGGTCATTACCCTCTTCTTCCACTTTTACCTAAGTCCTGGACCCTAACAGCAGATTCCGGGGGTGCTCCGACAAAAAGAAGAAGGAGTGGGGGATTAAGTTCGGAGGCTTTGTAAACCATTGACACCTGAAAAGACTTCTAAGCAGGCAGCAGCTCGGGCCTAAAGAATTTCTCATTTTTGCCCGGCTAATTTGGAGATGGATTTAAGCATACCTCCGGGATTAATCAACCCGACGGCCGCTGCAGATTCCGGAATAATAAAAAAAACCCTTAAAAAATATGAAGTGCTTAAGTGCAACCCTTCAGAGAGAGACAGAGAGAGAGAGACGGAACCACACGGGTGTGAAAAGTGATTTTCTTGAGGGACGGGATACAAATATCCTTATTTGCATTCGGAAAATCCGTCAACTTTATGAAATGTTTAGCAACCGGAGCGGCGCTTGTGTGTTGATGTCACAGCACAATTTGGCTTTTAATAGGACCGAGCGGCTTAAGCAGGGCATTACATCTTTCCTTCCTCTTGAAATTGTCACTCCGTAATCCCTTGGCAAAGAGTAATGCAGCTAGATTAGTGGCCCCGGCCCCAGATTCCCGCAGAAAGATCGCTGGGATGTTTCATGTGCTGTGTTCCATAAGTGCCGTGTATACATTGTACGTGTGTATCCGGAATGGGTGTCTAGCATACGCCCGCGCAGATATTCCGAGATGCGCCGGTGACCCGAGCAGGAAAACGCTTAGGGATTTAATAAGGCAGAACAGACTCTGTCCATCTGGGGGGCTTCAGAGGGGGGTCATTAATCCGCCTGGACCCTGTGCACCGCGAGCCTTGGTAAGAATGGACGGTCGACAAAAGGAGCCGTCTAGCTGCTCGGAAAGCCGCTCGTTCCTCCTTTTCACATAAAATCAAGAAGGATTAGCACGTTTTCGACGAGTTCTTCCAGGCCTTAAGACTGTACGGATCTCACGGTCCACATGAGATGCCCCCCAATTCAAAACACAAACAAGATTAGTTCAGCATCTCCAACAATCACACAGCAAATACCCTAACTTGCCTAATTGCTTGCTAAATAGCTTTAGCTTATAACACTTTTCCACATCTTTATCTGAGCCGAACATTCGGAAGCTAATAAGGGGGTACTCTGAAAAAGCCTGGAATCTACATGACAATGTGCTGTTAAGTCCATCTTGAGGAGTCCTTTGGATTCTGACACTTGAAAATACCGCAAACACAGCTTACGTACATACAGCACTCTAGCCTGGAACGCCAGGAACGCCTGGAAAGGTTTTACACAGCCTTTTCATTTTTCTAACATACTGACACGAAACATACAGCCTGTAAGACTTCATGCCTCTCGGCTGTCGTTTCCTCCTGAGCCCCCCTCAACCAACATGCTCCTTCCATAGTCGCCCCGCAAATGCAACGTGACAAAGTCCATTGAGAGGCCCGTCTAATAAATTTCTCCCCCCGCAGTAGAGATGTTGCCCTGGGTCGTTGGGAGCTGCTCGCTCACCGACACCGGAAATCTCATTCTGCTCATGGCGGCTGGTCAGCTCCTGCCGATTCTCTACGCTCCACTAGAGCCTGGACCGCTCGCGCCGGGGACTCGGGGGTCCTAAGGGAGCGGATATTTTGGAATCGTGCACCCCCACCTCCCTTAACACGCTGCACCGGAAAAACACATGCAAATGAGCAGCTCTCATCAGGGGACTGGAGTCAGAGCTGGAAACCCTCAGTGTCATAAATAAGAAGCCCTCATAACCTCGGGTTATGCAGCCACGCGCCATGCAATGCACCATGTTTCGATTCTGTTCCTCTTCTTTTTCCTGCTGTTGTTACAAGTGTGAAAATTCTCTAGCCGTTGGGCGATTTCAGAACGCTCCGATGAAATGTGAGGTCATGTTTTCTGGTCAAAACTGGTCAAATCTGGTCAAACTGAAATGCTCAAGCTGCGTCCAAATAGTAGTGTCAGGTTTGTGTGTTCAGAAATAATTCTGATTTGAAACAAATTAATTTTAACTAATCAAACGGTTGTGAAATTCAGTGGGGAACCATCAGAGCCTTCGGGAGGCCTTACATACGTTTTTATAATTTAAATAATGAGTCACCTTGTGTGTTTGAGGTGGTAGTAACTTCAGGCTCCTGTAGATGACGGTGCATGAGGATGATGGGGCTATAAATAGCTGTGGGCTGTGAGTGACGGGATCCGCAGATTGGGAAGAGGGGGTACAGTGCAGGGAATGTTAACAAGCAGATGTTAATGATGGGCTAAAAGGAGTGACTGCATTTGGGGGTGCCAAAGACCATAGTGTGAAGGAAGTAGCTGAATCTGCAGGTGTATGGAAGCGTACGGTCATACGGGTCTACCAGCAGTGGCTAAAATCCCAGTCTACAGGGAATTCTCCTTGGAATTGTGCCAGGGAAGGCATCCACCAAATCTGGACCAACTGAACAATTCTTTGATGTAAGAGTGTCTGAACATTGATGTGGCCTACATCCAGAAACATGTCCAGTTCATGCCAAATCCAATCACAGCTGTTATTGGTGCTCATGGAGGTGTTAGATCCTATTAGGTACCAGGTTTCAGGTGTCCATATTTGATCTAGAACAGCCAAAAAGTGCTAATGTCCAACACCATTAGCTTGACTGTAGGCCTATACTGTAACCTGCTTTGCATCCTGATTATTTTCAAATATTGTACCTTGTAGTGTTTTATCTGGGCCCAGTGGAGGTTCCTCCCTTAGCTCCAACAACATTCCGGACTGTAAACATTCCTGAAACATATTCACATGTCATTAAAGTTGGCTTTTGTTGTAGCTGTATGGTTGGATTATACTTGTACGTTTTACAAGCATGAGTGAAAAAATGTAACTTAAAAAATATATAATTAAAAATATTTTTATTATTATTATTATTATTATTATATATTAATGACAATAATACTAATTAATAATAATAGTAATATTTATTTATTTATTTATTTATTTATTTATTTTGCATGCCGTTTCGCTAATGCTTTAAATGCCCTGTAAAAATGCTAACGTTGCTAACAATGAATGGAAGTGAATGAATATGCCACTATGCTAAGCAGCTGCTGGCACCTCCATTCATTCCTAGATACAATAGCATGTTTGGTTGAGCAATTGCTTTAAAAACAAGTCACTGTTTCAGAGATATGAGCGTCTCCAAACACAACCCTGCTTCATACGTCAAGGCCACAGCCGTACGTGACGCTAAGCGAGCAGCTGTAACCCTCTCCTCCCTCCCTCCCTCCATCCCTCCCTCCCTTTCCGCATGTATGTTTTTCATTGAATTAGCGAATGCCTCGTGACAGATCTGGGCTGCTTATTATCTTTCATTTGCTCCTTGACTCTGTCTTGGGTGGAAGATACGGGGAAAAAATAATAATAAAATAAAACTAAGCCCCAGCCAATATGCTGTTTCTGATTTAAAGCGGATTAAGGCGTGTTGTCCTAAGCTTCGGAGAATCCTCTGAAATATTCGCATTGGTAGACCTGGATTAGAAAAAGAAACAACAGTCATTTTTAGCATGTAGATGGGTTATTTGCTTCCTCAAACCGTTGACATCTCTGACAGCGCTCGGTATCTTCCCCTCTCCCTCGCACGGGCCTGCTGTGTTGTCATTACTCTCCATACACATATATACAGTATACTGCCAACAGTATTCGCTCGTCTGCCTTCAAATGCATATGAACTTTGATGTTGGCCCTCCCTCTGCAGTTATAACAGCTCCAACTCTTCTGGGAAGGCTTTCCACAAGGTTTAGGAATGTGTTTATGGGAATTTCTGACCATTCTTCCAGAAGCGCATTTGTGAGGTCAGACTGATGTTGGACAAGAAGGCCTGGCTCGCAGTCTCTGCTCTAATTCATCCCAAAGGTGTTCTATCGGACTCTGTGCAGGCCAGTCCAGTTCTTCCACACCAAACTCGCTCATCCATGTCTTTATGGACCTTGCTTTGTGCACTGGTATGCAGTCATGTTGGAACAGGAAGGGGCCGTCCCCAAACTCTCCCCACAAAGTTGGGAGCATGAAATTGTCCAGAATCTCTTGGTCTGCTGAAGCATTGCGCTTGGTGATGTAAGGCTTGGATGCAGCTGCTTGGCCATGGAAACCCATTCCATGAAGCTCTCTACACACTGTTCTTGAGCTGATCTGAAGGCCGCATGAAGTTTGGAGGTCTGTAGTGATTGGCTCTGCAGAAAGTTGGTGACCTCTGCACACTATGCCTCTCAGCATCCGCTGACCCCGCTCTGTCATTTCATGTGGTCTACCACTTCGTGGCTGAGCTGCTGTCGTTCCCAATCACTACCACTTTGTTATATTCCCACTGACAGTCGACTGTGGAATATTTGGTAGTGAGGAAATATCACGACTGGACTTGTTGCACAGGTGGCATCCTATCACGGTACCACGCTGGAATTCACTGAGCTCCTGAGAGCGACCCATTCTCTCACTTGGTTTTATACACCTGTGGCCATGGAAGTGATTGGAACACCTGAGTTTAATGATTTGGATGGGTGAGGGAATACCTTTGGCTACATAGTGTGTATATATATGATGGGGAATCCACATCGTGTCTCATCTAGCTTCAATCAGATATATAGCAGTTCCTAAAGCAATATAAACAGGTAAAAGCTGCCAAGCCACTTGATTGGATGTTAACTCGGAACACGTGGCTCCTCTGCTGGGGCCTTGCGCATCCCTACATGTCTACATTTCCACAGTAATCTGTGGGCTAAGATGCGACTTTGCGCCCGAGGCTCAGAGGCAGATCAGAGGGGTGTTAGCCAGAGATGTTGAACTGTTAGGCCTCTTTTGGACGTACGCAATCTACACGCTTTACAGCATTAGCTAGATTAAAGCCTCTCAGATCCATTCAATGAGTGGAATCCACAAGAAAGTGGGGGTTAACGCGCTAGCTAAGAGCCAGGAACTCGACGTTTCACTCCCCTTGCGTTTGCATTTGTGCCGCTGTGGATTTTGTCTTCATGCAAGCGTCTCTTCAAATCAGGTCAGAATGCATGTTGGCCTTTATTTCCTCTTTTTGTACTGCAAAATAAGCTTTCTACAACTGACTCACGCTGACTGGAGCAAGAATTCTGCTGTGTCAGCAGTCAGCAAGAGCAACGTTCATCAGCGATGTCAGAGAACGCGTTTCAGCCGTGCCACAATTACATCACAACCAATACATCAATTTTGCGCAAGCTACTGTGGGACTTTTTCCTAGAGAGGTTCGTGCATTCCTAAGATTTGGTCCTATTCCAGCTCCGTAAGGTCTCTTGCTAAACCATGGTGAGTACAAACGGGCTCTAGCAAAAAATACATACGTGTGACACCTCCACCACTACCAATAACAGAGGTGACTGGATTTGGTAAGGACTGGACAAGTTTCTGGATGTAGGCCACATCAATGTTCAGACACTCTTACATCAAAGAATTGGTCAGTTGGTCCAGATTTGGTGGATGCCTTCCCTGGCACAATTCCGAGGAGAATTCCCTGTAGACTGGGATTTTAGCCACTGCTGGTAGACCCGTATGACCGTACACTTCCATACACCTGCAGATTCAGCTACTTCCTTCACACTACGGTCTTTGGCACCCCCAAATGCAGTCACTCCTTTTAGCCAATCATTAACATCTGCTCTGGAGCCATTTTCCACACATGGAACGAGACATTCCCTGCACTGTACCACCTCTTCCCAATCTATGGATCCCCCGTCACTCACACCCCACAGGTATTTATAACCCCATCATCCTCGTGCATCCCCACTGTTAGTGAAGCATGTCGAAGGAGCTTTGCCCTGCCTCTGTAAAAGGGGCTCACATCAGGCATCCAGGTGCTTTTATAATGCAGCCCCCTCTGATGCAGCACCTCCAGACCTATTGGAATTTCACTACTCGTGTGGAATGTGGGGAAAATCAGCAGGACTTTCTTTTGTTGAAAATTAACCAGGTCTCAAAGGGGAGCCTGAAAACTTGTAAGGCTGGACGTTTAGGACCACAGCATGGCTCCGAGTTGTGCTGAGAACCGGAATGCTGTGCAATCAAATTCCAACTTCCAATCACCAAAAAATAATGAAGCACACTGGTGACATTTTGCAATTTTAGCCAAGCCATTCAGCAGTAATTCCAACTAACAACCTCTCAAACTTTGTCATTCCTTCTCATCATGGCCATTTGTCCAAATACAGTTCCTCCCAGAACATGGACATGAACCTACATGCTGAAGTGGAATTCCATTGATAATTTAACAAGATCTCTGATTAATTAAGATGTCGGGATTCAAAAAGTAATTCGGGGTGGTTTAACGTGAAATGATTAACATTGCCTGCTATGTTTTTACAGTGGTGGTGATGGGAACACTTCTTGTCAAAAGAACAGCTGCACCCAGAAGGAAGTGTAGTGCTATAGGGATGGAAGATGAAGGTTACCAGGAACAGTAATTTATTGGACAATATTTATTGAGCTACACATACAGAAGTCTGTCTCTCAGTATGGCGTCGGGCCGCCGTGTTCACTAACCCAACATGCCAAATGTCCCTGCATGGAGCTGTAGAGGTTCCTAATAGTGTCCTGTGATAATCCATCCCATGCAGCTTGAATATCCTCACACAGTTCCTGCAGATGGTGCGGTAGGGGTGGAGATGGAGTAACAACGTCCTTCTGGACGCGTGATGCGTGACAACAAACCGTTCATCTTGGCGCTGACCACGGTGCCTCCACACACGGATTCGTTGGTCGTCTCCACCAAGACAAAAGCGGGACTCGTCACTGAAGATGACCCGCTGCTGTTCTGAGTCACTCCATGACAGTTTGGCACAACCCCATTGCAGTCTTTGGTGACGGTGACGTGGTGTTAAGGACAGTCGTGGTAACGGTCTGTGTGCATGTAGTCCTGCGTCGTGCAGCTGCCCGCCAATGGTGCTGCCACTAACAGGATGACTCATGGAGGGTATCTCTGTGGGTATCAATCGTGGCTGTTGGGTCAGTCAGGTATAGAGATAAGGCCCGTCCTTGCTTACATCAATCAAACATTCGCATGTCTCATGATGTCAAACCTACTTACCAAGTTTCATTCCTGTGGGTTGATTCCTTCCGGGTGCAGCTGTTTGTGCAGCTATTCTATTAATGATGAATGTACTATTTACTATCCAATAGGCCACACATTTAATGTTGATAACGGTAGAACTATGTTAAATCCAAAATAATACATTTTCTTTGAGCACTATTTGGATCGCAACAGCCTGCAGGCACAAATCTGTTTAAGAAAGTTCATTTTAGGTTAAAAGCAGAAAACAATGCCTCCGGCTTCAGGCAATCCATTCGTAACCATTTTGTGAAATAGCCTAGAAGCATTAACCACTCCGGACGTCTGGTTCCTGATTCTGACTCGATGAGTTTCTCTTGATCGGAGGGAGCATTTCACATCAAACCACTGTGAACGACTTTGTTTACGCCTTAAACATTTCATTATGCAGAAATTTTGAAACTGCAGTGTAATTGCCCTTCAACGCCACAGCAGTAGACCAGCAGACAGGCGACAAGAGTCAATAAATACAGACAATAAACTGTGGAGTGCTCACAAAGTGCAGTACAACAGACAATAAGCACGGGACAATAGACAATAAGACAAGGCAAACATACAGTCCTCAGCAGCCATGCAGGCCTTTGTCCATGGTGGAAACCGTAAACCTAGCAGAAGTTAGAGGGGAACTCCACCAAACTCTTAACAATCCTGCAAGGCTAAGATGTAAACCAAGTGATTCAGGGTGGTTTGGTGTGAACCACTCTGTTCTAGAGAATCGTGCCAAGTCAGAACTGTTTACAGTGGTGGTGAATGGAACCAGACGTCCACCTCTAAAAGCTCCCTCACAGAAAGTTACTACATGGTTATAAATACGCTGGCTGACGTCTGAGAATCTGACTCCATTTGACTCCATTTATGTTGGAGGGATACAGGCAAGGCATTGTGAGGCAAAATAGTCCCCTAAATAACCATCTCACCACCAATAAACATCTCACCACCAATAAACATCTCAGCATCAATAAAGACGTGTCTAGATTCATATTCTAGTATGCACAGCAGATCCTTCATGTGGATATCCTACACTACACCCACCGGGCTCTTCATTAGCTGTACCTCCTTGCATCTACACTCACTGTCCGTCTTATTGGCTCCACTGACCATATAGGAGCACTATGTTCCAGACTGTGTCCATCTGTTTCTCTGTATACTGTATTACCCTGTTCTTCAATGGTCAGGACCCCCACAGGACCACCACAGAGCAGGTATTATGTGGGTGGTGGATCATTCTCAGCACTGCAGTGACACTGACGTGGTGGTGGTGTGTTAGTGTGGGTTGTGCTGGTGTGGGTGGATCAGACACAGCAGTGCTGCTGGAGTGTTTAAACACTGTGTCCACTCACTGTCCACTCACTGTCCACTCTATTAGACACTCCTACCTTGCTGGTCCACCTTGTAGATGTACAGTCAGAGACGATAGCTCATCTGCTGCTGCACAGTGCAGTGTTGGTCATCCTCTAGTCCTTCATCGGTGGGCACAGGATGCTGCCCACAGGATGCTGCCCACAGGACACTGTCGGCTGTATTGTTTTGGTTGGTGGACGATTCTCAGTCCAGCAGTGACACTGAGGTGCCCAGCAGCACTGATGTGTCTGATCCACTCACACCAGCACCACACACACTAACACACCACCACCACGTCAGTGTCACTGCAGTGCTGAGAATGATCCACCACCCACATAATACCTGCTTTGTGGTGGTCCTGTGGGGGTCCTGACCATTGAAGAACAGGGTAATACAGTATACACAGAAACAGATGGACTACAGTCTGGAACTGTAGCTCCTATGGAGCAGATACAATAGACAGTGAGTGTAAACACAAGGAGGTGTACCTAATGAAGTGGCCGGTGGGTGAATATCCTTGTGCACAAAGCTAAATCCTAGTGAACCTTAGATCAGCACTCTTACTCTCCGAGACCTGGAGCATATGGACTGTCTGCGACTCTCCCCCGTCCCTGCCCCCTCCTCTGAAGGAGCATGGTAATGCACAGGTGCTCCGTTAACCTGCGGTGCCCTGTCCCTCCAAGCTGCTGACATCCTTCATCACGCAGGGCTCCAGCACCTCCGGCGTCGCCCGCTGCGCTCTGCATGACTATGAATCTCCAGCACTGGGGGCAGGCAGGAAGCTAGATTAGATAGGGATTTCTTTTCTGTTTTTTTTTCCCTCCATCACACACGATTTCACAGGTGTGGAGAGAGTGGCGAAGGAGGCAGGTGAACATATCAGCCTGCATGGAGTAGGCCCCGCTGCATGAATTTTTCCGGCCTGAGCGCCGGCTACTGTTTGGGCATAGTTTCACCTCAGCCCTGCGCCGAGGCCTGAGAATATGGATTGAATATTTCATCATATTCTCTCCTCAGTGTGGACTTGAGGACTATGGATTTTCCGAGAGGGAGAGGGAAAAATACAGCACCGAAAGAAAAGCTCGTACTGTATCTCAAGGTAAGCCATTTAGGCAGAATGCTGATTTTGTTAAAGAATAATTCCGTCAATTTGATCAATTTTCTGCGTAATTCCGCGGTGAGATGTAAACAAAAGCCATTCAGAGAGGTTTCGATGTGAAATGCCACATTGTAGAGAAAATTACTGACCCTGATTTCTTTATAAAGGCGCTGATAGGAACCAGGGATCTGTCTAAAGCCGCCAGCGAAGCTACACGTGTATTGTGAGTTGTTACAAGCAGTATTGACAGTGCTTAAACAGCAGCAGCCCTGAAAAAAGACAGCTTTCTCTGTGGACTATATTGCCTCACAGTGCCCAGAATGTACCCTGAAAGACTCAGAAACTGACAGCAATGAAACTTGGTGGGTAGGTTTGACATTGTGAGACATGCTAATGATTCAAGTTTCACGCTCGGCCATGCATGTGACATAAGCACGGACGGCAACGCTTTATTTCCTTATTGCTTATTGCGGACATTCAGTGAGCAGTGATGTCCTCCATGAGTCATCCTGTTAGTGCAGCACCATTGGCAGACGGCTGTACCACTCAGGACTACATGCACACAGACCGTTACCACGACTGTCCTTAACACCACGTCACCGTCACCAAAGACTGCAATGGTGTCGTGCCAGACTGTCATGGAGTGACTCAGAATGGCAGCGGGTCATCTTCAGTGACGAGTCACGCTTTTGTCCAGGTGGAGACGACCAACGAATCCGTGTGTGGAGGCACCTTGGTCAGCACCAAGATGAACGGTTTGTTGTCACGCGTCACACGTCCAGAAGGCCTGGTGTCACTCCACCTCCACCCCTACTGCACCATCTGCAGGAACTGTGTGAGGATATTCAAGCTTAATGGCGTGATAGCATGTTGACTAACCTATCTAGCTATCGAGTTAGCTAACTCACCAGAGACACCAACAATACCTTCTACCTTCTTCCGCACTCTCCTGATTACCCACACTGGCATTGGCTACGCCCTGACTGTTGGTAGGCTTTTGTATTCCCAACCGTTCATCCTCCTCATCTCATTCCCAATCATTCATCTTCCATGTCAAAACTTTACGAAACTGAAGATGTGGGGCTATTTCCGGCCAGGAACACTGTGTACAGCTGATTCTCACTGGTTATTACAGTGCATTGTGGGAACTTTCAATTCATTACCTTTGATAAATCCCTAAAATGCCCCTTTAATGTTGTGAGAACAAGCTGACCAGACGTGCTGACCACCATGGAAGACTAAAAGTCTCCATAAATGAAATCAGCCCCCTAACCCCCCGCCCGACCCCCACCCCCAGAAAACTCCTCCCAGGATTCACTTCCAAACTACTTTCGCGTTTGGCCTCCGTGATATCTCAGGGGTAGAGCCGCGAGCCGCAGCCAATCAGAGGGCGAGCTCGCCTGAATTCGCCTGCGCGAGCTGGTGGTTCTACGCGGGGGTGGGAGGACTGGGAGAGAGGTGGAGACTTCGACTCAGTTGGACGAACCGATTCTTTCGGAGTGACAGCTTTAGCTGAATCGAAGATCCGAGTGAACGATTCCTTTGTTTCGAAATTAGTCACCTTTATTTCAGTGACAGTGATAAGCCAACTGATTCATCTCCTTTCCAGCGTTTCTGAGAGTGAGTCTGATTTCTGATACACGGTGATTAGTGAAGAGTAAAGCCAACTTTGTTCTAATAACCATTCAATCCAGCAAGTTCGTTTGCTTTTCGTCGTAATCATTTTTGTGTTTAGCATTTTGCTCTTTTCTGCTCCTTTCAAGTTCAGCCCACATTTTTAAAAATCATTTTTAACTTAGATTAATAAAATACGGTTGTTAATTTATTCTATCTACCTGCCATTTTATTTCAGTTCGATTGTTTCTGTCAGATTGTTTGCTCTTAATTTTGTTTATCAATTGTAAAGCACTTTGAAATGTTTTGTGTATGAAAAGTGCTCTATAAATAAACAGTACGGTTATTATTATTGTTGTTGTTGTTGTTGTTGTTGTTTTTATTACTACTATTATTATTATTATTATTATTCGTAGTCGTAGCAGTATTAGATGTTCATTAACCCTCAACAAATGAAGAAAAGAGTCTATTCAACGAAAACGATTCGCTTTTATCTAGTGAATCGGTTCGCGCGAATCCGTTGCTGGAAAGATCCGGCTCAAACGAACGACTCACTGACAAGTCGCTAGGAGAGCGCGAGACTCTCTCTCCCTCAAACAGTTTGTCTCGCGCATCCAGCGAACTCGCATCCTCAGCTCGGAGTAACGGTCGCCGGCTCGACGCTGAGGTGAGTGTCTTCCTATTCGGGGGGTTATTTTCACTTTTAGCACTTTAAAAACAAATCTAAACATTTTATCCGACATTAATGAGGCTCCCTTCACCGTGTTAGAGGCTGATATGACTTTTGTAGCCCGGCTGTAGCCTCAGGTTAACGGTCATATGCGACACTGTGGGAGATGTCCACTTCAGCTGGCCGGCGTTAGCTACCAAACTGAGAATACGTTAAGAAAAGATGTGTGTTTCTTGTTTTGGTACAAATTTGTGAGGTAAAAAAAATAATTTCCTATTACCTGGTTGTTTTTATCACACTAGACTAACATTAACGACGCTTGTTCAGAAGTTTTCAGCCCGTGTTCTGATATATGTGTACAGTTATTGTGTGGAGAATTTGAGGTTAGCCGTGTTTTAGCTGTATGCTAGTCATATTGTCTCCTGTATTAGCTGTTTGAGCTAACTGTGGAAGAAACTGCCCACTAATATCACCAGCCTCAAAGTTCAGCGCTGACTGCGGAGTGATGGAGGCAGCGGTTCCCCTGAGGACTGGAAAAGGGGAATAAAACCTGAGGGAATTCCTCACAGAGACAGCAGATCTTCAGCTTTTAATACAGGAACACATTATTAGTGGATTATTATTAATAATATTTTGTTATTATTTGATATTGTGTTTTCAGGGCCCTGCTCCCTGAATACATCCCAGGGAATTGTGGGCTAATTCTGATTTTGTCGTATAGTATATTGTCATATAACTTTGCTGATAAATGTTCATTGAGGAAATCTGGACCATTCAGGTTTGAGATGTTCATGGTTGTGCCTAGGGTGTGAGATGTCCATGGTTGTGCTTAGGGTGTGAGATGTTCATGGTTGTGCCTAGGGTTTGAGATGTTCATGGTTGTGCCTAGGGTGTGAGATGTTCATGGTTGTGCTTAGGGTTTGAGATGTTCATGGTTGTGCTTAGGGTTTGAGATGTTCATGGTTGTGCTTAGGGTTTGAGATGTTCATGGTTGTGCCTAGGGTTTGAGATGTTCATGGTTGTGCATTATGCTAGAGATGTTCATGGCTGTACTTTTGGTTTGAGGTGTTTTTTGGATGTACTGCAGCTTTGAGATGTTTGTGGTTGTACTTTGGGATTGAGATGGTTGTACATTGTGCCTGAGATGTTCCTGGTTGAACTTAAGACTTGAGATGTTCATGGTTGTGCTTCAGGTTTGAGATGTTCATGGTTGTAAATTGGGGCCGAGATGATCATGGTTATACTTCAGGTTGGAGATGTTCATGCTTGTGCTGCAGGTTGGAGATGTTCATGCTTGTGCTGCAGGTTGGAGATGTTCATGGTTGTGCTTAGGGCTGGAGATGTTCATGCTTGTGCTGCAGGTTGGAGATGTTCATGGTTGTGTTTCAGGTTGGAGATGTCCATGGTTGTACTTTGGGATTGAGATGTTTATGGGTATGGTTGCATGGTTGGGTTTGAGGTGCTTGTGGTCTAATTTCAGGCTTGGGATAGTCATGGTTGCACTGGAGATGGGAATGATGGAGAGGTTTATTTCTGGACTTCTGTTTACAAACAAGATTTAGGGGGAAACGGCATTTCTGATCTCAGACCACATGCTTGAGATGGTTTTACTCCCAACTCCTTTTTTGGGGGTGAATGTGTACGGCCGTTATTTAGCTGTGTAACCCACAGCCTGAATGAGAGGCCTAAAGCCCAGACGTGTTCCTTTAAAATATAGGTGAAGAAAGAAAATCATGTGTTCTGGCAGAAGAATTGAAGGTTTGTAGTATGGAAGTATGACATTAAGCATATCGCTGTTGTTGGACGTAATTGGCCTGTTGTCCTTTACATTGTGTGTGCATTTAATATAGAATACATTTTGTAAAATTGTAAATGTAAAATTAAAAGCATGTTTTTTTTCCATCTCCGGTATAGTTGGAGGTACATAGTTTTGTTCCAACAGCGGAAATATGTTGATAAGCTTGTAGATAGCAGGAAAACTCCTCTTTTTGCAATTTCTAATCCCCTAAAAAACAGCACATAAATATCAGTATAATAATTACATAAATAAGTACATATGTACATACGAGAATACATTCTCCCACATGAATTTGGGTCCTCGCAGTTAGGCCGTAATGACTTCTGACGTTTTAAAATGGCACCTTAATGAAACCAGGCTGCTGTTTCTTTATTTCCTTCACTCACTTCGGGACGTTGGATTGATATGACGTTGTGTATAGTTTTCCAGTTTACTTTTCTAATCAAATCTGACAGCACTGCCTCTGATTCTTCTAGGAGCAGTGGAACTTTAGCAGAACCCCACCTCACAGCATTCAAGTCTTGGCTCGAACTATTCTAACACAACTTTAAAAGTACAACTCTGCATTTCCAACTCCACGAATTTCAAAAATAGCATTCTGTTTCTTACGTATGTAAATGAGCGAAGGGTTTTTTTTGGGTTGTGGTTTAAAGAGTTCAGTCAGCCAGGCTGAAAAGACGTCTGTATGCAAATGCTTTGCGTACTTTTGTATGCTAATTAGATCAGTGCCCGCTGTCACCTGACATGACAATGGCCCGTAGTCAGCTGCGTTTGCTGCTGGAGATGGAGCTGGATAACATTGATTAGCAGACGCCCGTAATTAATTTCACCCCAGAGTGATTTATGAAGCCATGTGTAGTGCCGTTACGTCACTAATGGAATTTTTCATGGCTATCACAATGTCAAAGAAGAGCACTTTGAGATAGTGACAACTGAACTGCTGAAAACACAGGCAGCCATTTCAAAGAAACCGCAGTGCCTAGAGCCAGAGGTAGAGTTTCACAGAGACTTATTACTAGTATTTTTCAGTGTTTGAATGTGCCTGGATTGGAAAACAATGGGCGTGCATGTCCAGAATTCCTTAAAATGAATTTATACCATCTGTTGTCTTTGTCTCATGGCTTTGTTTGGCTTTATACTAATTTACTAAGACTCAGATAAAGTATTTGGAACCAAAAGTGGACGTGAATGATTTACGTAAATGGGATTGCATTTCTCTTATAGATGGAATTCCTGTTTGCCAGCAGCCAGGGGGCAAACCCATGTTGGAAATTCAGCCAATCACAGGATTGTAACATTAGTCAACTGTGTAAACAGTGTAGATTTTACATTGTTTGCAAATTCTTGTTGAATAATAAAGTTGGACCAAAAATAATGGCACATTGGTAAGAACAAGGGGAACCGAGTCGCACATCGGAGCCGTACCCGAGAGCCAAATTTCACTGCCTGCCATAAAACAGTGGGAACCATCCAGGTACGAGAGATGGATGTTTTCAGAATGAGCAGGATTTGGCGGTTGCTGTTTAAACACACCTTTCGAAGTTAGAGAGGAAAGCACAGTGGGAGTGAAAACTTCCCCCTCGGGATAGTAGACATTCTCCAACCATCTTCTCTACATTCAGTACAGTTTATTCTACAACAGCATTCCGTGGCATTGTTCTATTCCGTGAATTCCAAGTTCTGCTTTCTGTTGCTTTGTGCCCCCTAGTTGAATGCACATCTCTGTGATGACGTTGCACAGAAGTCCGTCTGTTTGTTTCAGCAAGTAAGTTAGAATGTTCATCTCTCATCAAAAATGAGATATTACAAACCTGACATTATGAAGATATAGAACTGGTGCTAAAGCATTATTAAATCAATGGTTTTTAAGATATACAGCGATTATGGGTTCTTTCTTTCATCCCTGTCGTTCCTATAGGAGAAATAGCCACGGAGTCAGAAGGCTTTGGACGCGCTCCATACTTCTCACATCAGACAGTGACTGAGATGACAGGGCAGATCACAGAGAGGGAGGGAGATTTTGGGGAAAAAATGGCATCGATGATGAAAAACAAACTTAAAACGGAATTCTAAATGCACAATGAATATTTCTGCCATTCAGGGCCTGTGCATTAGAATAAATAAGGATCGGCCTGCTCTCTCTGTGAATTGTGCAGCGTGCACAGATGGAATACTGATCGTGGAAACATCTTGCTAGCAGTGGGCTATGTCAGAAGATCTTCAGTGTTTCTGTCAGTGTTAAACTGATTTATTCACCAAGCACATGGCGAAGGTGACCTCTAATGATCCCAGTTTTACATAGTAATTGTGCGACCCTGCCGTTGAAGTTCAGCTGCTGATTATGCGCCATATTGTTCCAGCTACTGCACATGTTCCATGGGCGTAGACCACAGCGTGATTCTATCGCTCATCCGTACTGTGGATGTTCATATCGTCTTTAAGGCACGGAGGAACCCCCCACCCAGATTATCATGGAAGCCACCTTGCTCTTGTCATCGTAGGATTGAAGACATCGGCCTGTAGAAGTGGCTTCCTCCTAATGGATGGTTTGATTTATGGTAGAAAGGGCTTGTGAATGCATAACTGAGGCGAACAGTGTCTGCTCATGACTGCTACATGGACAATGAAGCACTCTTTTGTCCTGGACATTCAGGACTTCATTAATTAATACACTGCATCTTGTAATGAACAGTTAGCTTTGCCTTATTCTCACATATTTGCCATTTTTAGAGTTACAGATCAGTATCAGGACGGCTGGGAAGGCCCGGCTATAGGATTAATCAAAGCCAAGAACTTGGCATTAATTTCTCCAACCCCTGGTGGTATGGTATAATTTCCATGTCTTATTATCTCACTGCTGATAATATTGGTAATAGAGCCCATTGAGAATGCAGGCGAATAATGACTCCCACAGCTGGAGTTGTCAAAAATCACCTTTGCTTCTATATTTGGGCCAAGTTCCAGTCGTGTTCTTGTTTCCCCACTTTCAGTATAAACTGATAATGGCCTAATGCTGTTAACTCGGGCTGCTACTCTGTAGACTTTGTTCTTTCAATTGATTATTCTCTCTTACTCCGTAAGTCAATCCAAACTGTGAGTGGATCAGTAGACAAATTACTCACTAGCAGAGCTTGCCAAGTCTGTTACACAAGAGTGACACGACGCCCATACATGCAGTGCTTCTCGTGAGCCTTCTATACGATGTCAAGGATTTCCAAAGCCGTCAGAGCAAAAATATGGGCTCACAAGATTGAGAATTGGCATGCTTGTTTTTATTCTTGATAGTGACTGATACTGATTATGATCTTCCTCCTAAGCTTTAAATTCAGCTTTAAAGAATTTTTAATTCATGCATGGCACTTAAGCCTACTTATAGCGCCTAGTGCACTGTACTACCATAAAAGAAGTAATAAATAGCCAACAATGCAACTTTATTTATTTTATTTAAACTAGGCCTATTGATAAAAATAATTAGTATGATGTATTTCTCTATATAAAAAAGTCACGATAATTGGTAGCATGCACTTGTTACCTTCTTCTGCCGATTTCTGGCGACTTGTGTGCTAACAGCGCTCCCTGCTGGAGAAAATTCAGCCTGCAAGTGATTTACAAAGCCGTGTCCGTGTGCTTTCTACATTAAAGAGGCTTTCGTTCATTACAGCAGAGTTTCCATAGTTCAGCAAGGACACGTCAGCTGTGCTGCACATTTCATTTGCTTTAGATTACATGCAGCAGAGAAAGTGGTGGCCTTAATTCTCTCCCAGTTATTTGACCAACATGACTACATGATTATTGCCTTTTGCACATGAACATCAGGGTCCCTGTCCATCATTGATGGTACCGGATTACATGGTCCTGTCATTCATTCATGCATTCATTCATTCATTCATTCCTTTATATTCTGAGCCACTAATTGTTCTATTTAGCAGGATGTGCTGGAGCCTATACATCATCTTATAGCCCAGGTTTAATTTACACTTCAGCAATTGTAATTTTGGCGGAATATGTAGGTAAAAGCTCTTCTTTTATGCTGCATGCACATGTTTGCACTGAAGAAAACATCATTCCACACTTCATAGCAGTATGTGGCCAACCGTGGCATGGAGCTACGCAAGAGTTGGCATGATGACAGCATTATAGGTGAATGTGGATGATTATGCGAAAAGAGCTTTATGATGTAGCTTTATATGTAGATTGTTTATTTAAGGTGGAGAAAAGCTGGAAGTGTTGTGTTTTTGTGGTGTAACACATTTGGTGTCCATGGCTCATTGTCCAGTTCATTCCACTGCTGCAGTTGATGGCAAAAGTTGAGAAAATTGATCTTGTGTGGTCTGAGAAATGTTGCTATTTGCATTAGCAGCAATTTCGGTTAGGGCTCTATTATAAATAATGGAATAGCCACATTATGAGAACTACGTGTGGCTGTTGTTGTTGTTGACGTGCTTAATTAGAATGTTATTTTTTTTCTGCTACTGATACTGGGCTGATATTGGATCAGCTTCATCTCTATGAATACGTAGCTCACATAATCTTCACACTCCAGCCCTTTCAGGTTCCTGGGTCTTGCTTGCGAACAGGCACTGGCATGACTTCTTTTCTATCCATGAAGAAGAAGCCATCATGCTAGGAATGGTGCTCCGAGCCAAATGCCCATTCGCAGGAGAATTGCTGCTGCAGTGGACAGCAGAGTGTGGCCACAGAAAGGTCATGTGCTCCAGCCGTAGACAGCAGCGAATTGAAGCAGTGTGTTCGGATTTCTGTATGGTTCATGCACTTCATGCGAAAGCCAAGCACAGACTGTCGCGGAAAGAACAAACCCATTCCTTTCGTACAAGAACAGCAAGACAAGTACGCACTAATAACCTGACAAGCCCGGGGCCAGAAAGTTCAGCTCTCTACAGCAACGTTACGGCCTACAGACTATGGATGGGCTGAGAAAAAGGGAAGGAAGAAATCAGTTTAATCAGTGTCTTTTAACCTTCGTCCTCCATTTGCCTTGAACAACCCCTGTCACATTTTAATTCTAGGAATTTCCTAGATGCTGCCACAGGCTCTCATTTATTTATAGCTATAGAGCTTTGGGTTTTCAATTCTATTTCTGTGGTTGTTAATGTCAATAAATGTCATTATCGATTAATTTGTTGATACATGTTTTTCCCCCCTTTCTCTGTCTCCCTCTTTGTTGTGCGGCTTAAACTCTTAATACCAGCAAAGGAGCAGAATCAAAATGTCAGACGATGTTGTGATTGCAATCAAGATGACTTAGCGTGACCTTTTGAAATGAAAGCATTGTTACCTTGATTGTAAAAAAAAAAAGAACACTGTTTTTTAAAGGCTGTACAAAGCAACGTATAAAGACACATACAGTTTTTCCATTTAGTATCCGCATGTAAATCTTCCACGACAAATTAAAACGTATTCCGAGGCTGCAATGGTTATGGAATTGGCAGGCTGAGTTGCTGGTGTGCTGTGATTACCCAAGTTAAGTGCCAAAGTTTCGAGATGGGTTTGGGCCTGTGGATGAGTTAATGGTGCTGTCAGCCTGTTAAAGGCCTTGTGGGAAAAACACACAATAAATATCAACGATGATGCGTGAAAAGTTCACCCTGACTTTGACTGTAGCAGCAGCAACTCTATTAGCAATGTGCTCCTCTGATTTGCGTATTTGTCAGCGAGGTGGAAGTGACAAGCAAACAAACACACACACACACATATATATATACGCTCACACAAACACACACAGAGAAGCGCATTTGCATTGCAATAGGGGGCTGCATTCCAGTACTCCACCACAATGCTGAGGGGAAGCAGCTGACCCGAGAGCTCCCGCAGAGTTCTTTACACAGCAGCCGAAGGCTTCGGTTCTCATGGCATCTCCTCCTCTCCCTAACACGGGGAACCCCAAACAAACACCCCCCAATAAAGCCGCTGGATGACAGAGGAAGCTCGCAAACGGGACTGTAAACGGCAGTGCCCACACACAAGCTCAGGTTAACAGGTGCTTTGTGCCTTCTATTTGGATTGTGTGCGTGGATAGACAATGGAGAGTGGATCCGCAGTGAGTTTGCGGGCCCCCCTCGTGAATGTCGTGCACCTGAATGGTGTCTGGATTTTAACACGTACGGCTGAATTGCTTTGTTTAATTCACTAAGGCTGCTTCAAGACAACTGCGCCTCGCTTTTTCACGCCTCCATTGAGGCCGAGCAGAAGAAGCAGAGAGTCATTGGCACAGTATTGCTTCCAGATCACATTATGGCCTCTCGCGTTACGTAATTAAGAGGTCCCATCTGGTCCGGGCAACGCTCCCTGACACTAATTGTGTTTGTGCACATGGCCGTCCCATTGAGCAGGAAAAATTAAATAAATAAATAAAAGGAACTCCAACATTTGAATCCATTATCTCCTACTGTTGAGATTAAGGCGCACATGTTGCAGAAGAGATTAGTGGGGGGAGGCTTGGGGGACACTTGTGTCTGGTAGGGGCCTAGGCTGCAGGATTACGGCTTGTTTGGTGTGGCAGCCCTCCACCGGCAGTCACTGAGTCACATGCTTCAGGGTTCTTCCACTTCGCTGTGCCTCAACAAGTGGCCATAAGAAAAGAATTATCACTTGCTGCTATGCTCAAGGGCACGAAGCGTAGCTTATGGTTATGTTTATCCAGCGGACCGGGTTGGTTGTGCTTTCAAACGTGACCAGAAGCAAGTGTCTTCCAGACGCTGATTTCTAGTGCCTTTAAGAGAAGTAATTGTACACGGGTTTGTATTAATAGCTGTGGAAAATGGGCCGATATGGAGAAATTAGGATTGAGATGAGGAAATCAATCATCATTCTCCAGAAGCATTGCAGGAGAAGTGATACCTTAGCATCCTAAAACCCAGCTGTCTAGACAGCCCTTTTCCCCCAAACAGACGGATCGATAGGTATCGATTACGCACCATGCCCTGGGGAATGACACGAATTGGCTGCTTGGCTAGCTAGTCCACAGAATGGAAACAGGATCAGCTCTGATCAGCTCGAGTGTGCCACCCAGACTCAATTTGCCTCCAACTGATCCTCGCTTTGCCTCCCCTGCCTCGCCGCTTGCCGTTCACAGAGGGGCCAACCACAATCCAACATGGCATGTGTCTCTTTCCATTTCGCGCAAGGGAGATGAGGGAGTTTCGGTCGCACTGTTTTCATTTCCAGAGCTCACTGATGCAGCTAGAGGACGAGAGCTGCTCCAGCGATCTCCTAACCAGAGCACCAGGGGTGAGGCGGGAGGGGGGGAGATGTCTGAATATCAATTCCATGTAATCAAACATTTATTCAGCCACTACTATTCTAAGAGGCGTTATCATGTAAGATTAGCATGCAAAACATGACTGGCCTATTTTTAAAAAACCCAAGAGCTGGGTATATCTAGTTAATGGGCAGTGGTCCAGCGCCTTATTCATTATATGGGAGAACTGGGAGACAGTGTGTTGGTGTTAGCCGGCTGTGCCTTGCTCTCCGCTCTGCTGCGCCGTACTTCCTGCAGCAGAACTTGTTACCTGTCGCCGCCCGTGGCTGACATTCTTCTTCTTTCGCTCCTAATTGCCCCTGCGGGACTCATCAGGAGTGCTGTGCTGTCTGCTGTGTGGCAGGGCTATCAGCAAGGGCCACGCTTAGAGCCCCCGACTCGCTCACACACACACACAGACACACATGTTCATTCACTCACTCCCCTTGTCCTGCCGACTCCCCGTGTCCTCCACAGGTGTCGCTGCTTCTCCCCCACCCCCAAGGCCCCTTCCTGTCAGTCCTCTCATACATGCCCCCCCAGCTCCGTCTCGTCGATCCCAAGAGACTCAGAGGGGACTGTGCCTTTGAAAAGAGATAAAAACAAGGCATTTAAAAAAAAGAGAAAGGCTGATGTCTCAAGGTCAGACTACATGCTAAGTTCTAAAAAACAACAGCCATCAAAGCCTGGATGTGAGACACGTGATAGGTCACTTCTGCTAATGATCTGAGGATATGATAACAGATTTATCCTTGTTCATGAGAGAGTACTAATTCATCAGGACTGTGTTAAAGCATAATTGTATCATTCTAAAGAAGGAACAGGATCTTTTCTATTAGGCTACGTTTCACACTATTCAGACAACATCTGTGCCTTCACAAACTAGGGGTCAAGCGATATGTTTTTCAGGGCCAACAGAGATACTGATAATTAGTCATCAGGAAAACCGATAAGCAATACAGAGGACTGAAACTCATTTACCATAACATTTATAAGAATAAGACTTTTACTTATGTTAAATTAATATTAGAGCATTATACAGTTAAATTAAGTGCTTTGAGCTTTAGCATATGCTGCAAAAATAGTAGCTGTAGCCTAAAGCAATATAAAGGATAATAAACAGATAAAAAAACAGATAAATTATAAACTGGCAGTTAATAGTCTGTAACTGAGCTCTGAGCTCAAAAAGGGGCTCAAAAACTTGAAAATGTATGTAAATATATTTACACATGTTTTATATTTAACAGGTACGAGTCACTGACAGCATTGAAGGAATTAGAATTTAGAATTAGAAACATTTTTTGCCAATTGTATTTGCACACTAGGGGGCAGTGAGCACACTTGCCCAGAGCGGTGGGCAGCCCTATCCACAGCAGCAGGGGAGCAGTTGGGGGTTAGGTTCCTTGCTCAAGGGCACTTCAGTCGTTACTGTCAGTTCAGGGAACCAACCTGGTGACCCCTCTGGTCACAATGCTGGTTCCCTAAACTCCAGCCCACGACTGCCACATAAAGGGCACATATCAGGAGCGGAGCTAATGTGTACGGGTGCAAACGAGAACACGTAGATACTAAACACTGTGTAAAACCTAGTTACAGCGAACACCTGAGACATCATGCAGTAAAAACCCTCACTTCTTTGAGGGAACATGAATGCTAAGGTCATCTTGAATGTATCACGTTTTCTGCACTGAATGAATGAATGGAAACCCGTTTAGTCTAAGAAGAGTGGTGAAGTCTTCAGAGGTAGTGAGCAGCAGCTGTCTGTACTTTTAACGAGCGAAAACAAAAATTCATATTACCAGGAATTAATTAATGTAAACCCTTCCTCACTGTGGGAGTCAGAGCTGTTCATCCTCTCCCATGTCTCTCACACGATGGTCTACATGTTTCTTTGGATTTACTCAACACAGGTCAGGACACAAAGATATCATACATAAGTACTCAATGAGTCATCCACATTTCTACCAATCCTGTACCACTGGGTGCGGGATATTGAGCCTCACTACAGTAGCATGCTTTGTTGGTCACAGTAGTGTCAGTTGCGTGCATAAATAATTAAAGCTAGTTTATCAACAAGGAAGCAAGCTCAAATGCCGTTTCCAATAATTCCCAAATTCTGAGTGAATATTTATAGGGCTAAAACAGTCAGCCCCTCGAACAAATAGGCTAATGACCAAAGAGGATCTGCAGTGTACTTCAAACCTACTGTACCCTGGACATCCTATATTAATCTGACACTAATAACGTTGCTGTGCTTTTAATCATTTCACATCATACTTGTGGTGTCAGAACATACCCACGAGCATCCTGGCTCATTGTGTAATTGTGCAGGAGGCTCTGAAATGATGGACAGTGTGAAGTCAAGGTGTCATGTTGAGTTTTCCGGACTCCGCAGTAGTGTTTATGGACAGCGGGGGAGCTTCTATGCTCCTTTGCCCGCTTCCCTCACAGCAGGTCGGATTCATAAATGAACGGGGAGACATTTTGTGGTGGAAGCTGCGTCTGTTCCCTGGGCCACACCATGTAACAAAACCGCTTTAGATCCAGCTGACTTCCCCCGGCAGGACTGTGTCAGGGGATTTGCCAGGTCATAGAGCTGTGCGAAATGGCTCCCTGAGTTTGACTAATGTGCTCCAGGAGCCCTTTCTCTAGAGTTTGGACTCGGAAAATCTATAAAGACCAGCCTCCATAAACTAAAATTGTGAGACATGGGAGACCCAACATTCTCCTTTCTCTTTCTTGGTTATATGCACGCGCGCACACACCCAACCGCACACATATACATTCTAGAGGTCCCATGGTACATTCGAACTCATTGAGTTTGACAGCAAATCAATACGACCCAGTATCTATTGTTACCTTATTCAATTAAGCCAATTCATAAAGCTGAGCAAAATGGAAAGCTCAACCAGGATCTACACCAGGATGGCAGTAGCATTAAAGAAACGTATGTATGTATGAGGAAACCCAGCAGCACTAATACGCTTTTTCAGCTGAATCAGTGGCCCTTAAGTGCCAAGGCACACTCTCTCTCTCTCTCCGTACAGGCACACTGACCCGCTGTCTTTTCATATTGATGGAGATGTGCATGCAAATGTCACTGGCAATGTTGTAAATCAAAAACTGAAGGCACTTAAACGCAATTCATGAAAGCAATGGCTATCTTCCCTGCCTCCACAACCCAGTGCAATTACATTTGCAATCTACTCGATAAAGAGCGAAAGGGAGGAAGGCCAGTCACTGGCCTGCAGACAAGCCTTAGGATTGATGTGGAAACGGGAAACGGGGTGATTGCTGATTATTACGTGGAGGCAGGACGCTTTTGTCTCTCTGGCTCTTATTTGGAAGGGTCGGTGCAGCGGGACCATGCTATTCTCCCCATGCCAAATGACGGAACCGTCCACCACACATTACGAGTAAACATCTGTGTGTCCGAGTGAGTGTTTTTCCCTCCTGTTTTTTTTTCCCTGACTCAATTGCTACATAAGTGTTTTGGTCTTTAAAGCGGGGCAGTTAGAGTGGACTTGCATTGATTAATTGATAATAGATTTGCAAGAGCCATTGGCCTTTTTTGCAGTATTTTTGGAGTCAGGGTCTAATGGCTGGCTGTGGAGAGCGAGCGAGAGAGAGACAGAGAGAGAGAGAGAGAGAGAGAGAGAGCTTATCTGAGTTTCATCGTGCTTGTGCTAAACAGGCTCCTGCAGAACAGCTCTGGTCTAAGCCTCCACTTTCCACTTCATGCTCTCTAAATCGTGGGACACCAATTATATAGATATCAGAGCCTGAGTCGCTCAGAAGTCCTGCACAATTGCCATCATATATTTTTGAAGAGATATCTTTTAATTAGCAGATGGTTGTCATGTTGATACAGTTGCCTCTAATTAAAAAAAAAAGATTGATTTGCACTAGCTGTTGGCAAATTTAATCTGAAACTTCCACCCAATTAATGACTCAATTTCTCTGTCTTTACAGGTTACCCTGTGCCAGCTGCCAGCAGGGAGGACTATGAAGGTGGCAGACGCCTCCACAAGACAAGGCTTTAACCTGGGAAGATAGGACCAAAGAACAGCTGCGGCCTACCTTGAGATCAGACAGGATGAGGAGTTGGACCGTTTGCCTCTTATGGGTGTGGGCGGCGCACAGCGTGGACGCCATGGCTTTTTTAAAAGCGACAGTTGGAGAGGAAGAAGCAAGAGTAACGCAGAAGGAAAGAGACGTGGAGACTCTGAGACGTTCCAAGAGAGGCTGGATGTGGAAGCAGTTCTTTCTCCAGGAGGAATACACTGGCACGGAAAATCAGTACATTGGCAAGGTAGGGCAACATTCATACTTACCTGCATATTGTGAAAAAAGTGCTGCATTGACGGTATTTGGTTTAAATGTACATGATTTGCACTTGAATAAGTGACTCAATGGCGACTTCATGTATTCAGCAGCCATTAAGTATACGTGTAGACAGTAGATGGAACAGTGATCCAATTCTAAAGATTTTTCCAAGCTTTGCCGTGTGCAAGAGTAATTCAAGTGCCAATGTACTTAAGGAGTACAACACAGTTTCATAGCATTGTAAAGCACCGCTGGAACTACTTGGAAAGCATCATATGTCAGTTGAGAGAGTACTGGTACAGTTTCATGACCTTTCTTCTTTAACATTTACAGTATTTAGTAAACGCTCTTATCCAGAGTGATTTAGTGATTTTAAAATGGGCTTTGTCCTCTCAGAGAATGGGTGCTAGCTAGTACAAACTATCATTGAGCTCCAACACTGTCAGAAACAAGAGCCAGTTCTAATATCTATAAAGAAAAAAGCAGAGTTAGGCTCAACTTCATTTCACCCCCTGCCCCTGCTACCTCTCCATTTTACACATTTACGCCTTGGGGTAGGGTGTCCCGTTTCTTGTTGGGATAGAGGATACGCATGTTAGTATTTTCTTTATTACAGCTGTTGCATTATCTTTAGTTGTCTTTAGCCACTAAAGTGCACAGAAGTCATTAGTAGTAGGCTGATGTCTGGGTAGCCAGCTAGCTAAAGTTAAACCGTTATTGCCCCCCCCCACCCAAAGCCCTAAATTTAATGAAGTAGTTACGTATACGAGGTTGTTGGCTTGAAGTTGGCTTATTATTTGCCAGCATCTTGTTTGAATTTTCCTGTTCAGCCTTAAATGCTGTAGAGGCCAGATTGTAACTGCTGCACAATTTAACAGGGAAAAATTAATTGCTAAACTTCACTGCTCCTCTGATAGACCTAATTATTGCAGACTGGCAGGGCTGTCTACAGAGCACCAGTAGTAGCCTGGTGGCTAGTACAGCAGTGTTCTTATGACATGCCGGGTTCTTGAAGGGTTCTACCATTTTGTGGCAAAAGATTTCAACCACTGCCCCCTGTAACTCAGCTGCAAAGGGCAAGGTGACACTTGGAAACAAGGAGTAGGGATAGAAATAAGACATGGGATCGGGGCTTAAACATATCGTAAGTACATAATGAGAAGCATTTCAATAAGTACTTAGATTGGCGCTCGCAAAAGTGCTTCACAAAGAGATAGGAGTCTGCATTTGAAGATCTCAAGAGAGTCTGCTGTTTGGACAGACAGTGGCAGTTCGTTCCACCACCTGAGCTCCAGGACAGAGAAGAATGTTAATGCTTGTATTCCATGCGTCTTGAAGGAAAGCAGTACTTGAGGCTCGAAGTGCTGGAAGTACAGTTTGAATTTTGACCACTGCCATAACTTAGGGAGGTGCTGGTCTATTTTAGGCTTTGTAGGCAAGCATCAGGGTTTTAAATCTTATGCAGGCAGCTACAGGAAGACTTCACCTTCTCTCTCAGCTGCCTTCTCTTAATAACCAGTGATACAGAAGATGAAAAGCGTGGGCATGGCGATGGTAGTGTTCTCCAGCATGGCTCCTGCCAGGTCGGAGATAAGAACTAACCAGAAAAATAAGGCCTCGGCTTCCTTACTCTGTTGCCAACCCTCAGAGGCAGAAGGGTCTGGATGAAGGATCAAAGATTAGAATATATGATAAAAAAAAATCTCTGTTGCTGATGTGTACTGCTTCCATGCTTTGTGAAGGGTCAGCATGTACTGGAGTTTTCATGTGGAGTGCTGGGAGCACAGAATTCACACTGCATAACTGTAAGTTGTAAAAGAAACTATAGAGGAGGGTTATGCATGCTCTAAAAAGGGGTCCTGTAAGGCTTTTTGGTGGGGTGGTGGAGTTATGGACGCACCTTTTCGTGGAGCCTTTTTTGCTTTTCAGTTCAGAGGAGGATCATGCATTCCAAAGGATTTGTGGAGCACAGTGTTAGTTTTCCGATAATTAGCATGCTCTCGACAAAATGTCCTAATTTTCAGGAACAAGTGTAGCCCAGAAACGTTCCATGGGCGGAAAACAAAGATTTGTTTCCACAAAGCAACCCACTCAAGCTGTGAACATAATGCAGATGAAGTTCCTCTTTTCCTTCATCAGGGGTCATTGTTTCAGATCAACACCTATAGTGTTTAAAATTGAACAATCGGCTCAGCCCCCCAGCCCTCCCCCCAACCCAGCTTATACTAAAATTGCAAATGTCAACAATCTGGAAAGGTAAGATGTGTTTCAATCATGCCTCTCCTGGGATGCAAAGGACGGCACTGTTTGATTTTGCTAATGAAATTCAGGGGGAAAAAAAGCTCATTCCACATCGAGGTAGCATGTGGGAATGTCTCTCTTTGCAATAAATATGCATTCACCTTGATTGCACATTTGATGTGTCTTACTTTCATGTGATAAGCAATCAGATTTCAATTTTGTCAGGGCTCTTCTTCACATATTGCCCTTGTAGAACACGTGTAGTACTTTCGTTTTTTCGGCTTTTAGTTTATTGTCTTGTTCCTACAAAAACAGGCACCTCCAAAAAGAGCTACTGAACGTAATACATATTTTAGCAGTGTTATCCGCTAAAGACTGATCCAGGGTTACTGATGAATTGCTCGAATGGCCTTTCTTCCACAGCTTCACTCTGATGCGGATCGAGGAGATGGCACAGTGATGTATGTGCTCACAGGCGAAGGAGCCGGGACGATCTTCGTGATAGATGCAAACTCAGGCGATCTGCATGCCACCAGGAGTCTGGACAGAGAGGAGAAGCCATACTACACTCTCCGAGCCCAGGCTATCAACAAGAAGAACGGCATCCCCTTGGAACCGGAGACAGAGTTCATTGTGAAGCTGCACGACATCAATGACAACGAGCCAAAGTTCGAGAAGGAGGTCTATACGGCTAGCGTCCCAGAGAGGTCACACGTTGGTATGTTTTTTTTCAGTTGCATTTTCGTAGGTTTAAATGACCCATCTAGCTGTTAAAGCAGATGTCTTCAGTCAAGGCTTACGTGTCAAGTCAGAGTGTGTGTTCTAATGGGTTTTGCTATTTGCACTCCGTAAGCTACCAGATGTTTTTTTGTATACGACACCAATCAATAAGTCATTAAGGCCAACTTAAAGAGTTTATGTAACTGCTTCATCAGAGAACAGTTTCTTACATGTGCTTTTGAGTCATTTGCTAACTTTCAATACTAATTTTTTTCCTTTTTTTCCAGGCACCTCTGTTATTCAGGTCACAGCACACGACGCAGATGATGAAATGTTTGGCTTGAGTGCAAAACTGGTCTACAGCATCAGCCAGGGTCACCCATACTTTTCGGTGGAGTCAAATACAGGTCAGACTGTCCAAAGTGATCTGTTATATCATTATCAGGTTTCTCAGACTGAGGGGAAGAAAGAGAGACAGACAGAGAGACGTACATGCAATATCCACTCATAGGCAAACAAAATTACTCAGAGAGAAAGTCCAGGGAGAAGGAATTAAAGGTAGGGAGTGAAATGGAAAGAGAGAGAAAGAGAGAGAGAGCACAGTAATGTAGCGGGTTGGCCTTGTGGCCCTCCCGCTTGAGCAGTTTAGCCACGCAAACTCACACGGTTAGTTTAATCATTCTAATGTGCACGCTGGAACATCTCCAGCAGAGGTCTTTGTTTAAACAAAAGCGAAATTGAAACACAAAAGCTCCTGCGGCAGATTACCATCCAGCTTAACACTGACAGGGGTTAGCCCAGATGTGACATGGATGATGATGTCCATGTCACATCGGAGCACATAAAGTCCTAAAAGGGCTCTGGGCTGAAAAAAGGGATATTCCTCAGTGTTCAGGGTTAATCTGGGAATGTTTGTGCCATTCAAAGGAAAAGCTTTTTATATATATATATATATATATATATATATGAATTAGTGGATTTACCTTTTGCCCTTTTCTGCACTGTTGTACATAAAGGACGGAGTTATGAGACACGGCAAATGCAGCGCTGTAACGCCCATCTGTGGTAGCTGTATGACCATTTGCAATCCTTCTTGTCAAGCGTCACCCTCGTTGTATATATGCACTATGAGGAAGAAAGTTAAGAGTAATTAAAGATACTCTTGGCTTTTATTAGAAAGCAGTGTGAGATGATGTGAAACCAAAACTGTGGCAACACTAGTCCTCACCCTTCAGCCTGGTTCTTTCACCTCCTTTATCTGTATTTCTTGAACGTATGGACACTCATTTCAATCTCCAAGGCAAAATAAGGAAGTGTGCAATGGCAGTGAGCTCCGTGCTGTTCCAGCACAACATGTTTTTGCTGCTACTGAAAAGCTCTTACTATGCTTCCCCAGAGCATCATTGCACTACAATCATTGTCATGTGGTAGAGCGAGTGCGACTTTAAACTCTCTCCATAGCATATAACAATGATCGTCACTCTGCAGGAGTAGTGTTTTTAGAAACCGCAGCACGGTGTAGTAAATCTTTCAGAGTCAGGAACTGACTGTGTCCCAGTGCGGATATCAGCGAAACAATCAGCCAACAAAAAAGAAATAAATAAAAAAACTCAAACCTCTCTCTCTCTATTTCCTTCAGGCATAATCCGGACAGCCCTCGGGCCTTCGGACATGGACAGGGAGCAGAAGGAGCATTACCAGGTGGTGATTGAAGCCAAGGACATGGCAGGCCAGAGGGGGGGCTTAACTGGCTCCACTACAGTCAATATCACCCTCACGGATGTGAACGACAACCCCCCTCAGTTCTCACAAAGTAAGGCTGCTGCAGACACATGTATAATAAAGAATTCATGTTACTTTTACCAGAATACTTGGCGTCGTAGTTTGGTAACGATTAGGGCATCAATTTGTTCCGTATGCATTTTTCTAAATGAACGTCACAGACACATCACTCAGTTGCATGATGTTGGCAAACGGAATACAAATCAAACACGAGCTTTTCAGATCAAGACTACCCCTCCAAACCTTAATGAGCTCAGTTAGATGACTAGGCGTGACCTTTATTTTATTGTTCTTGACGAATACAGGTCATAAGTACCAGCACATATCACTGGCGATAGCACAAACGGAGCACATGTGCACTGGCTATTGCAAAGTCCACATGGCCCTGCTCATTGTCGCAGAGGGACCATCTTGCAGCGGGGCATGATTAAGGGCAAAGCTGCCATCCTGGCCTCACCAAAGTGCACGAGGTCTGTGTGGTAATCCTGATTAAAATGGACAGAGCAGGCTAAGCTTGATCATTCTTTAGTGCACTTACTTGGACCCCCTCCTCTTGCCTCTGCCTTTTTTGCACATGCAAATGTGAAATGCTGTGTATACATGTATGTATACGTTGTTTACCACACATTTACGTAAGGATGGCAGCAACTATATTGTATCGGGAAAATAAGAGTGTGGCCTAATGAGCCGCTTTTGCCTGTGACGTCTGTTGTGTGGCTTAGCCTTTGAAATGACAACATCATTTCTGTCGTCATCTTTTGTTGTAGTATCGCACCTTATGAGAGGGGTTTTCATGGTAAATGCTATAGAGGTGGGGCAGGAGTTGCCGCTGTTACGCCCACTGAGTGGCTGAAAGACTAACTGAGTGGCAGCGTTAGTGTTCACTGTGAAGGCAGCGCAAAACACAACAGTATCTTAAATGAGAAAGAACTGCCATGAGGCTGAATTAAGCCTCCTATTTGGCAGTTTCTTGTCCACATTTTTCAGTTCCACCTTAAATTGTGCAGCAGTGTGTGCCTCAGGCCAGAATGTAACTGCTGGACATTTAAGGTGGATTGGGAAAATGCAGATAAGAGGCAGGATATACACCACAGGTGTATGGAAAAGATCTGCTAAGAAGTGTGAACTTCTCCCATCAGGTATCTACCAGTTCAGTGTCCCTGAGCTGACCAAGGCAGGAGGAGTGGTGGGCCGGGTCCGAGCTGTAGACGCCGACATCGGCAGAAACGCTGAGATGGTTTTCACTCTGACCAGCGGGGACGGCCTAGACGTGTTCGATATAACCACAGATAGAAACACCCAGGAAGGCGTCCTCACTGTCAAGAAGGTAAAGCTTTCACCCGTAACCTGAATATGCTGCAGTCTCATTAGAGGCATTCATGCTGTGCAATAATGATTTACCTCAGCTTGGTTGCTTGGAGTTTGGCTCGACAGAGAAATGCGCATGTGTGGCCCGCGTATTGTACTGAGCACACAGTGTGGGCGGATTGTTTACTTCTGATCATGTTTTCTCGGCAGCCTCTTGACTATGAGAAGAAGAAGTTGTACACGCTGCAGATCCAGGTGCGCAACACCCACCCAGACCCGCGATTCGTAAGCGTGGACTCCAAAGACACGGCCACGGTCAGGGTCAACGTGGAGGATGTGGACGAGCCTCCTCGCTTCGAGCGCTCCAGTTACATCCTGGATGTCAAAGAAGACGCAGCCGTGGGTACTATCATCGGCTCCGTCAGCGCTGTGGACCCCGATGCTCTCCGCAGCCCAGTCAAGTAAGCAGCTCATACCACAGGATCCTGGCACTCTACCTGGCTCACACAAGGCCAAAGTGTTCCAGCTCCATACTTAACCACATCATTTCAGTAATGAGCTTTCTTCCTAGACAAGGAGGGAATCTAATTAGTGGAATCTGGTTGTGGTGTGCACAGTTAGAACAAAAGCAAACATCTGCACTTCTTCATTTAACCTCTTCGTAGAGCTTTTTGAGCTGCATTTATTCAATTTCCAGTCAACACAGCTATTAGGTTATTCATTCGTCAGAAAAAAAGATTTTTTTTTACCAGATACTTATATACTGAAAAGCCCCCAACCCTACATGTACTACCAAGTCTATCAGTATTTAATTCGTCCACTCTTTACCTCTGTACTTTCTAGTGCTACTGCCATCATTCCGATCCTAAAACCGGCAAGTTACAGCTGCGTTCTCTCAGCAAAAGATATCCCCAAAGCAACACTGGCATTGATATGAGATATTAACATTCACATAATCAACTACCAACATACTTTAGCTACCTTGCAGATTTTGTCCTCTTTGTGTATCTAAAATGTTTGAAGTAGATATTTTGAGGAGATTAAATATCAGATATGGTGAGTTACAATTATTTTTTAAAGATATAGAGAAAATGGGACTGTAGACAACCATGCAAGACCTGATAGACCACCAAAACTACTATTAAATAATCAGTACTTAAAGCTTTCATTTCAAGCACTGAAGGGTGTTCTAGCTGTAAAAAACTCTGTCATCACCTTTAGTTGTAGTATCACACGGTACGGCAGGAGTCTTTAATGGTAAATGCTTTAGAGGCGTGGCAGGAGTCGCTGCCGTTACACCCACTGAACAACTGAGTGGCAGTGTTAGTGTTAGTGTAAATCGCCTACCCACATACTTCAGCTACCTTGCAGATTATGTCCTCTTTGTGTATCTAAAATGTCTGAAGTAAATATTTTGAGGAGATTAGAAATCAGATATGGTGAGTTAAATTTTATTTTTAAAGAAAATGCTTTGATTTCAGGAACATCCAGCTCCATTCTTACATCGACTTTTTAAAAAATCCCCATGTGTTTGTGTCCATCCTTCCAGTGTAAGAAAACAACTCAGCACTGAAAGGTATTAGTAGCTGTAAAAAAGTAATTACTAATAAACAGAGGTAGACATAAAACAAGACAATTTGAACTAGAATACAGAAACTGGATATGTGGCACGTGAGTGGAGGGTTTTATGGATTAATGAGTCGGAATGTTTCAGAATAGATAACCAAATTCTCAAGACCTTTGGCCATATGAAATGGAAGCTGTAATAAAGGCAAAAGATGGACAGACAAATACTGGTGTTGGAGACTTTCGTATCATTTTCTGTTAAATATATATTTTCGCTTTTCCCTGACTTTGAAAAATGAAAAAAAATAAATAATAGAGATAGTTCAGAGATGCGGATATTGATACCTGTGACTGTTAGCACAAAGCAATTTCAGACATGCGTGCACACTATTAAATGAGTCGTGCATACGGGCCAGTAGATAGAACACATCGTTGGTATGGCTTAACAAGCAGCAGTAAAAATGCTGAGGACGAAGTCTTTTCCTGAACTATTGTTTTTTTTTTTTACCAGTACGGCACAAATACACCAGAAAATGCAACATACAATCAGTGTAAGACATGTCAGTGGGAGCCCCTTGCTGAGCCAGGCTACTTTCAGTAATCCCCTGGTTCCCCCTGTAGCCACTTACAGTCTGAATTAATGTTAGTCCAGGCTGTTATCGAGGCACTGAAGGTTAGAGAGACATATGCAAGGAACCGCTGGTCTCTTGGGGTAATGATAGCCTTTAGGCTTGGTTTAGCTTTTAGCATAGCAGCATTCTTGCCAGACCTGTATGTCCATATTGCAAAGTGTCTCTGTCGGTCAGCTGCATAAAGCAGCAGTGGGGTCTCACGGCTCAACTGCTGCTACTGACAGTGTGAATGACTGTGATATTTACTAAACCCCAGCCGAGTCGGAGATTTAAGTGCCAGTGTTCAGGACGCATCGAGGAGAATGATAACTTCAGAGAATGATAATGAAAGGAGAATGATACATTCAGCTTGAAACAACATACCACATACTGTTTTTACCAAGCCAGATAAGTTTCTGTGTGCTTACATGTGCAGATACACAGTATGTTTTGGACAGTATAAATGTTTTGCATTTACTTCAGTTGTCAAATACGGTGTATATTACTATTTATATAATAGTAAATAATTCTAATTAATAATTTTAAATAGCAAAGAAACAAAAATAGGTTAAGTTTAAACATTGGAAATTGTTATATATATATATATATATATATATATATATATATATATATATATAT
>CM067493.1:27171251-27188103 GCA_034552555.1 Semaprochilodus insignis
ACCTTTATCTTCCTTCCCAACAGACCTGCAATCCCACACCTCCTTCTGGGTGCAGCTGTTATGCAAAGGTGGGACGGATGGTAAGTTTGTAGGTTTGCCTGCTTCAGTATATTTGTGAAGGGTTTTATTAGAATGGTGAATAGACTGTGATTTAACTGTTATAATCGCTGCTGAACTTTTCATTTGCCGAACACGCGCTGCATTGATTGCTGTCCTCTGCAACTATTAAGAAATGTCTGGCATACGATTGTGGACAGCACCCATCGCTTTGCTCTGCAATTATGCATTGAAGCAGTTGATGTTGATGGCGCGCATCGCTGGCGGAATTGCACGTGGTGACACAAAGCGGTGTCAAAAAGTCCCACTTTATTTAGTGATGGGATGTGCTCTGGATCGCTCCCCGTCCTTCACACACCCAAGCTGAGGGCACTTTAGCTAATGCAGGCAAACTCGCCACAAAAGAGGCTTTCAAAAAAAAAAATTCTCTCCTCTGTTGTTGACAAACCCTTTATAGACGGAATGGCCATTGTAACAGCTGGAGAACGTTGGAAGTTCGCGCTGGAGAGAGGGCACGAGGATGACGAGAGGCGGCGGAAAACAAGGCCGTGAGTGATGTTTATGGAAAGTGAGTTGGGGGGGAGGGGGACGAGAGTGAGAGACAAAGAGAGACAGAGAGAGAGAGAGTGCCTACCCATTAGCTTACAATGGGAGTCCATCTCTCGGTGTGGCTGGAGTGCGCATACCCACCGTGAAGGCTGGAGAGGGGTGGGAAAATAAGGACAACAAGCCGCAGTCGGGCTTTGTGCGGTATTACCACCTTTAGAAGCGTCTGCAATGCAGAGTGCACATTCATAAGGCAGCCTATAGCCTGATATGTGCAGTTTCCTTCAACAGGGCGCTGTGAATGGACTTGGTCATGCCGAAGAGATTAGTGATCTATAATAGGATAGGAACTGTGGACTTGGCGTCACTGCAGATATGTGAGCCGCACACACACAAACACACACACACACACACACACAGCCACACACAAACAGTCCCTCATGGTTTAACCCGGGCCAGCAGGGAATAAGCCCCTTTTTCATGCCCCGGGGAGTCACAGACAGGAACAGAGGGCCACAGATACCAAGGGAGGATCCCCATATGGCAATACTTTATTCATCACGCTCCTGAATAAAGCACTCACTGAGCCATGCACTCCAACTTTCCCCCCCTCCATCATTCCGCTTTCTACCTTTTCTCCCTCCGGAGATATTTTGATGTTTGAAAAAACGGCCACCTCAAGGTCAGGCAGTTGTCTTATTGCAAAAGTCCTTATGTGATAAGCTGCTTCAGGAGCATTGTTGAGCTCAAATGGAAGCATGTTGTGTTTAAACTGGCTGATCCATCCACGGAAGTGTGCTTTCCTGGCAACTGGAAGCTGGAGCACTGGTAAATATCCCATTTTGCCAGTTTGTTGGTCAAAATACCTGAATTCAGCTTTATTCAGTTCTAATCAGGTGTGGCTGGTAAGGCTTATAATGTGCTACAGTATTTTTACCTGAAGGTATATCCTTATTATACCAAACCTGCACACATCTGTTTCCATCCCTCGTTTCTCCCATAGGGTCCCATTCATTTTCGCCCCCATTCAAACACTATGGTTTCCAGCCACCAAATTGGATGTACTCACTCAGGGGAGATCCCCAAACTCTAATCCACAGTCATCCTGACCCACACTCCTCCATGTGTCATTTATTCATCCCTCATTCAACCACAGCAACCACAGCCTAGCAGAAAGTGGGAACCATTTAAGCTGTGCAATCATTCCACATTTCCATCAGGAAATGTATTTTTCCAGATCTCCCCCTTCTTCTTCTTCTTGGTCAAGAGATTTTGTCTGCTAACTAGTCCCAGAATGTTTGAGATATTGAGATATTAAAGAATGTTTGCTCTGATCAGGAACGGTGTGGTTGTATACAGCTTTTTGATCTGGTGCTTGTCGGAAAAAACTTGATTAAATTCCGTTTTTTCCCACTAAGAATGAATGGGGTGGAAGAGTACACACCTATCTACTGTATTTCCACTTGACCGTCAGACCCCCAAGCTCAAACTTGATGTTGGTCTGACTCACACTTGTCTGTTTGTCTTTTTTCCCATCCCTTGTTTCTCCCATAGAGTCCCATTCATTAGCAACCAGCTAGTAATAAGCAATCACTCTGCATTTCCTTCAGTGAGAACAGATGTGTTTATTTGAGGTGTAGTTGAGCTAATTAAGTTAACATTGTGGTAAATTTGTGGACCATAGCCTGACAAGCTACAACAACATACCCCAGTCAGAGTGGCATTTTAACCTGGAATCTTTATGTCCATTTCACATGTTAGTGTCATGTGTTGGCTGTCCAGCCTCACCACAGTAGCTACACAAGAACCCAATGTTTGGGTGAGGCACGGATAGCAGGCAGGCCGGCATTGTGTCCATGTTATTTACAGCAGGTGACAGTTTGGCACGTTCCCGATACTTAGTACTTGAACAGTGAAGAGCAAAACATTCTTTCCTACAAGAAACCTCATCAAGAAACCTCACCTATGACAAACTGCTGTTTGGCATGTTAGCATGTGTAACTAAGCCCAAACCTCACATATGATAAACAGCTGTTTAGCATGTTAGCATGTATTACTAAGCCCAAACCTCATCCAGGACAAACGGCTGTTTGGCATGTTAGCAGGTGTTACTAAGCCCAAACCTCATCCAGGACAAACGGCTGTTTGGCATGTCAGCAGGTGTTACTAAGTCCAAACCTCATCCAGGACAAACGGCTGTTTGGCATGTTAGCAGGTGTTACTAAGCCCAAACCTCAACCAACTAAAAACAGCTGTTTAGCATGTTAGCATGTATTACTAAGTAAACCTCATCCAGGACAAACAGCTGTTTGGCATGTTAGCAAGTGTTACTAAGCCCAAACCTTGCTTACAAAAGCAGCTGTTTAGCAGTTTAGCATGTGTAACTAAGACCAAACCTCCCCTACGACAAACATCTGTTTAGTATGTGTTACTAAACCTAAACTTCACCTATGACAAACATCTGTTTAGTATGTTAGCATGAGTAACTAAGCCCAAACTTCACTTACAAAAAAAGCTGTTTAGCATGTTAGCATGTTTTGCTAAGCCTAAACTTCATCTACGACAAACAGTGTTTCTGAATGTAGTGTCCGAGAAGTCTTTTGGCCGTCCCCTAGTAAACTCTGTAGGAAATGGCATGCAGAGAACAGTGAATGAGTTAACGAGGGGACCATCGCGAAGGCAGTGTCAGAAAATGTCCCCTTTATTCGTGTGGACACTGGACGCTTTTTAGCGGACTCTAAAACTACCCTCTTTTGTCTGAAGCCCCATTGTCTTGTCTCATCCTGTTGAGTAAGTGTGAACTGGTCTCGAGCATAAAGCTGTGGAGTGGGTGTTGAATGCATGGCATCATGTGGTGTGTTGTTTAAGTGTGGCTACAATCAAGTCCATAAGGGCAAGTGCTATTGCACCTCAAGTGCAGTCTCAATTCATTCCAGTCATCAAGAGCTCAGTAATGATGTCTAGACTCGATGCAATTTCACTGTGGAATGGAGTACAATGGCTGCTGATTGGCTGCAGGCACCATACGTGGAGGACAAAATAAAGGTACTTGGTTGTCAACTGTCCACTGCTGTTTGAATAAGATGTGGGCAGTTAAACGGTGGAGAAACTTTCAGCAAACTCTTATAGAAGATGAGCTGGTCCAGAGTGAATGGAGTCCAGGACACACAAAAGAAGAAACTCCCGGGAAAAAAAGTAGACCGAAGTTCAGCAGATGATTATGGTCAACAAGAAAAGCTTGTACCACCTGAAAACACCGGTTCAAGTTTGTCTCAGGTTACATTACTGAATGTTAATGTCCATATCCTTTGTACTTTGTACTTGTATTGCTGCTACTGTAGTGATATGTAGGTCCTTGTTGGGGTTCTTCACAAAAGGACAATCCGGAGGAGCAATCAGGAAAACCAGGCCAGGTCAGAACCGTGTGAACCAGTACTGGAAGCATGGGGAAGAGAAAGGCTCGAGTCAATTCCAGAGAGCCAAACAGTCCAAACAAACAACGTACAAATCAACAGCCAAAGCCAGAAACGGGTCAAACACAGCCAAACCAGTCAACTAGGAATACCAATCCGTATGCAACGGGATATCGACAATACCTTGCAAGAAACTGACTGAAACATACAGGTAGATATACACAAAAGCAGATTGCCAACAAGTTGAGAGTCATTAGTACTCAGAGTTGAGCAATCTGTAGCTTTAACCCTGATTGGTGGGTGTGGGACATATGACTGTGATGTCATACACCAGTGACTCCTGCCAGCCATGAGCAGAGGGAGAACCAGGAGTTGTGACAGCTATCGGGACAAATCCTTCCGTCTCCATTGTTGTAAACATGTAAACACCAACTGGCTTTTACATTGGGTTAACAGTCAATGATGATTGGACCGATAGGGACAAATTCACGCTGCATCCCAGTAGGAAGGAACTTACTTCCGGGTGGATAACGCAGGCAGCGCTCCACTGATGCAACAGGATTTTGTACCAGTCCAGAGAGTTATTTAACCAGGACACTGGAAACAAATCTTCCCAGATCAATACCTTCACAACTTCCAAGATAGCAAGCATATATGTCGGTTCACTGGCTTGATCAGGTCGGCGTGCCGCCAACTCTTTGCCGCTGCTGGTCCACCTTCGGACCACTCAGATTACTGTCCTGCATACAAGATGGAACTAGTGGTTAGTCTCCTTAAACAGCTTTTAAACGAGTACAGACTTTAATTTTAGACCATAAACTACGACAAATGGTAAAAACGACTGCGAGAATTAAAAATAAGGGTTTAAAATGATTTAGTTGGAAATGTTGCTGTGGAATTCTCTTGAATACTCTCCTGAACCGCTGGTGGGCTGCCTAGAAAACACCAGTCCAGCAAAACACCTGTGGACTGCCAGGTTTACCATTAGTGGCCAACAGTGGTCTGCTATCCTCTTGCTACTATCAGGGTTAGTGATAAATCATGAATTTACACCAGCCACACCTGTAACTGGGTTTAACAAGGGTTCAGTAAAGAACTATTCACTTTATAAAGAGGTTTCCCTGCATACCCAGATACCGAGCATATAAAGGTCTGCTGGCTTGATCAGATTGGCACCCCACTGACTGTCTGCCACTGTTGGTCCACCCTTGGACCACCCAGATAACTGTCCTACCCCCACAATCTAACTAGTTTTTAACCCCCTGAAACTGATTCAAAATGCACACCGAGACAAATATTACAAACGGAGCAAAAACAAGGATGAGGCCCGATTTAACATGATTTGGTTAAAAATGTTGCTGACACTAGAAATTATTTAATAGGCAAATTAATAAAGGATAAAGAACATCAGAAAGAGGGAAGAATCAGTGAATTGAACTGTGCAGCAAAACACTAGTGGTGGTCCACCAATCTCTCGCTATCAAAGATGCACACCGCAAAAACAAGAACACAAACATGAACAAGCTAGCTGAACTTTCAACCTGCTGGAAACACAGAACCATTATAATCACCACGATTTATGACTTTCCTCCTTAATTTATGCCATTTTAAAGGATCTACAACTAGGCTAATCAGCTAGCTAGCTAACTTGCTGTTTAGCTTATTAGCTGCAATGAACCGATATACTGCTCTGCACACACACACACATCTACATTTACACAGAACCGTGTGAAGAACCAAACACAGCTTTTATTTTTCTCTGTTGAGTGTTAATATGAGCAAAAACACTCGTTCTGTGGCCGCTAGCATAAGCACTAATAGTGTTAGCTTCTCCTAGCTGGTCTCCTGATGTAGTAATGCTCTCTACAGAGTAATAACTCTAAACATATGGATCAGAACATCATCATCCCGTCCTAGTTTACACTCTGGAGCTCTTACTGGAGTATAATAGTGTTGGTGGAACTTCATCTCCATCTGGAGAGTAAAGGATTCACTAAACTGGGATTAGCTTCAGATGCTAATGTTAGCAAACACAGAGGATCCTCAGTGCTAATACAGCAGCTTTCCCTGCTTTAGAATGCTGGAAAACAGGAAAAATCCATTACACACTTTGGAATATTTGAGGTTACAGTCTCAAACACCATACAGTTTGAGTGTTATTGGTGATACTTTATCTGCTAACTGGTTGTCAGTTCTCCACCTAGAATTGCTCCATAATTCCTGTTAAAGTGATCGTTTTGGATACGAGAGGTTCAGATTGCGATAGCTCCCCATTCATCTAATTTACAAAGCTGGTTCCCTGAAGGAGGTTCTTGAAAGGAACCAAAAGAAGGTTCTTCTGTGTCACTGCACAAAGGCACCCTTATCTGTGGAGCCACCGGTCCTCAGATACGAGGTCTTCCTGTGATAGCCCCATTACTCTGAGCGAGTGGTGAGTGATGGGCTAGTTTGGAAGGGGCTTTATATTATTAATGCCTTTCATCTTAATCTCGTTAAGGCTTCATCCCACTCGACTGTTGACATTAGCGTTTAGCATTACAATAGATTACCAGCACAGGGAGGGCTATCTGCTGGGCTGGCTTCAATATAACAGCGGGGCATCTTTCAGCCTGCTCAGTGTGGCCTCCTGCACGGCTCGTAAGGGGACGCCTCCAGGCTCCCAGGCCCTGTTTCTGGCCTCTTCTCCGCCTCTGCTACCCCTGCCGGGACACTACAACTTCCCATAGTCCAGTCAAGCTGTGAGAGACGGATTTTTAACCCATTTGCGTCCCAATAGTTCCCTGTGGTTTTCCGCATTTCGGTTTGTCTGTTGATAAGGCCAGTGTTCCTTCTCTACTGTAGCCGCAGTAAGGAAAGCCGACATTCTACCCATTTAGGTTTTTTCATACTGCACAACACTTTTAATCTGTAATTGTATTTGTTTGATGTTTTACTGTGCTGTTTTCTTGTGAAGCCGCTACTGGCTGCTAAATTTCCTTCGGGATCAATAAAGTATCTATCTATCTATCTATCTATCTATCTATCTATCATTCCATGTTTTGCACAGAGCTTCTGAAGACATCAGCATTCCTGTACATTATATGAGCTTTTCAGGACCAAAAGTAAGCCAACTTTTTGGGTTTATCGTCCCCAAATCTATAAAACACAGTCTACACTACCGATCAAAAGTCTGGACACTCCCCATCTAAATGGATGTTGTTGGTGGTGATCTTAAAGACTCTACAGTCTTACACTGAACAGCTCCAACTGATGAGAGTCTGAACCAGTACATACCCTGATATACCACATATCCTCTTGATGTACCACAGTATGATATTTCTCCATATCTCCACCTCTAATATATATTTAGTGGTGTTAAAACTTTGATCTGTTTTTCTGCACAGTGTAAAAGCTCTAGTTCTCCTTTCAGTTCAGTGAATATTCATGAGGCACTGACCAATAGAATTGCTCCAAACCTGCTTAGAAATAAACCTTGTTCTATCAGCCTCCACTGCAGGTTAGGAAAGCGGGTTCATCCTCCTGTAAAGTTCAATTTTGGAGGGTTTTAAGGTGGACTGTATAATTCCATGAGTGCTATTTTATAGTTTGGTGTCTCCCCTTTTCTCAACCTCTGGGCCGCGGACCACCAGTGGTCCGTGAAGCATCGTCTAGTGGTCTGTGGGCCTGTACTCCGGAAGAGGCAGTAGCTTGTACTGGGCCGGAAATGTCATATATAACTATATTACGTAGCAGCAGGAGGCTAATTAAACGTCTTCAGCTTGAGACATAACTGCTGGCTAGCCACTGATGAGGAGGGCTGTAGGGTGCTTTCACAGCTGCCTTGTTCGAGTTTGGACGCATTTCTTAGGGAAATTGTATTTATAAAAGTTGATTTTAGTGTTCTGGTGGGCCACTATGCTTTGTCGTTATTATCAGGTGAGCTTTGGGGTAGAAAAGGTTGAGAACCCCTGTTCTAAAGCAAAGCATTAAAGCCAGATATAAGGAGAACCTTCTACAAGTGGCTGGGTCTAAACTGGTAGTGTATACGGAATCTGGTAACAGTTGATTTGAAGGATCCCTTCCAACACATGCACTGAGTATTGGATACACTAAATAGCATAACGTTTGTCGGCCCAGAACCTTAAATCTCCAGAAAGTTAACCTTACAGGAGAAGGGAAAAAGAAATAATTTATTCCAGGTAATTCTGGAGCGTTTCTGTCGTTCTGTAAACTGACTGACAGCAAAATACCATATGCCAAAAAACTGGAAATATTGGGCTTTGTCCCAACAGTGACAACATTTAACCAGACCTCTGCCTATGCTTCATACAGTACCAGTCAAAAGTTTAGAGACAGCTCATCATAGCAGGTTCTCTGTCTGCTTATCTTAATGCTTTACTGTAGAATTATACAGTCCACCTTAAAACCCTCCAAAATGGACCTTTACAGGAGGATGAACCAGCTTTCTTAACCTGCAGTGGAGCTGATAGAGCAAGGTTTATTTCTAAGCAGGTTTGGAGCAATTCTATTGGTCGGTCCCTCGTGAATATTCACTAAACTGAAAGGAGAACTAGAGCTTTTACACTGTGCAGAAAAAGAGATCAAAGTTTTTACACCACTAAATATATATTAGAGGTGGAGATATGGAGAAATATCATACTGTGGTACATCAAGAGGGTATGTGGGCTATCAGGGTATGTACTGGTTCAGACTCTCATCAGTTGGAGCTCTTAAGTGTAAGAGTGTAGAGTCTTTAAGATCACCAACTACATCCTTTTAGATGAGTGTGTTCAAAACTTTTGACTGGTAGTGTATTGCCCTTATGTCAATGCAACATAATTTACTTTATTACACTCAAGTGCTTTTTAAGGAAGGCCTGAACCTACCTTGATCATTTTTTCCCAATGTCACTTTAGTTTGACAGCATCTTCCACATAACTGATACAGTATATGGCGCTATCTATAGACCCTATAGTTAACTAGGCGTCTTATATATAATTCCATTGTTTGGGAATGACAGTTCATACCAGCGTTAGACCCATGATGTCAATACAATAGCATTTACCTCATAAATGTTCTCATCTCATCTCGTGAATAAGCTATTAACTCTTTTAAATATGTCATTCAATGCATATTCCTGCATTATGAGGTCCCTATGTAGGCAGCCTTCAAGGAAAGTGTTGCTGTGGACCTGAAAAGCAATTTTAGCCCATTTAAATTAGCCCATTTATTGAAGGGCTGCATTGATAGGGCTACTAGAGCAGCCTTTATGTCAGCTGACACTTGCTTTTTAAAAGTTTATATAGGTTATATTTAGGTTATATATAGGTTATATAGGTTATACATGTCATCTCCTATGTAGGTGCTGTTTTACCTTATGAACGGCACCCTTCAGTAAAGTGCTACCACTTAGCTTGGACAAACAAATCCTTCCAAGTTAAGTAAAAAATTCCCTGATGAAATCCAATAGAAATGTTCCGAACCACTTGTGGGCTTTGGTTACATATTTAGTGTAATAAAGCTAAATCTTTAGAAGCCAGGGAAGCGAGACATGTCGCTAGCTCCTAGTGGGCTTCCCACCACCCCTCCCCCCAACTCCCCACCAATCCTTGTCCACCTACACTTTCTCTCACTGGCTCCCTCTCTCTCCTTCCCTCCCTCCCTCCCTCCCTCCCTCAACCCCAAAGGGTTTTATTCCTCGTTCTCATACCCCCTGCCTAACCCCCACCCCGCTTCCAACCCCTCCCCAGCCCCCGCTCCTGCCTGGAACTGTAGCTTTGATCTCAGGGGCCGGTGGGCTCCGGTTTTTCTGGCAGTCACAACACTTCCCCTGTTCCACACCGAAGGGCTGCCCACTCATGTGGCCCCACGCTCACTTTCTTCCCTCGGTTAACCCTTCCAGGATCGGCGGTTGCCGTGGCAACACCCTCACGGTTGGCACGGAGACGGCTCGGCCGCGCCGGGTCGGCGAGTGGCGGGACCCCTGGAGCCGTGGGAGGGGATTGGGACACTTGATGAAAAAAAAAATAGATATAACTGTATATATCCCGGAATCATTAAATAAATAAATAAATAAATAAATGAAGTATAATAGTGGTATATGGAGTGGTGGGCTTCTGCCCCGAATGTTCCACTGAGTTGGATTTGTCCCAAATCAGCAGAGCCTTGGCCTTTCCATCTCTGCTGACATTTTAAGAGCTGGCATGTGAGGATGAGAGCGGTGTTGGTGGTGTGAGGACGATTGTAATAATGTCAAACGAGCACTGAGAGCAGTGATTATGCCACACAACAATCAGAGTCAGGAAAAAAACACTATTTGAATGTTATAATATACGTTCGGTTCCCTGCCAAATTTTAATTTTACCCATATTAATTCCCTCTCGGAGGAATATTTAGTGTATCCATATCCCATCCCAATAGCACTGCAATCCCACACTTCCTGGGTGCAGCTGCCCTGTGTACCTCTCCTCCATGAATGCATTTTTAATAAAATGTATATTTTAGGCCAAAACCTTTTTACACTCATCATAAAAGAAGCAGCAAATTCATAACCAGTCCATGTAACATTATGTGAGGGAGCGTTTCGATGCATTCAGACATCTGGTTTCTATTACCACCGCTGTGAACATCTCTGACTCAGTTTCCCAAGAACGGGGCATTTCATATCAAACCACTCTGAATTACTTTGTTTACATGTTAAAGATGGAATTCTGCAGAATGGGAAGATCTGTGGAATTCCCCATTGCTAATACGGGTTATTTGGATGGTTCTTAAAGGAACCAATTTTTTCTTAAAGATTTTTCAAAACATGGTTCTTTTAAAAATATGGTTTATCTTTAGAAAGTGTTCCCAATCTTGGTCCTGGAGATCCCTGCAGAGTTCAGATCCACCTTCCTGGGGCTCCTGAAGTCCTTTGCTACCTGAATCAGGTGGACTACTTTTGGGGTTGGAGATCAATCTGCAGGATGGCTGATATCTAGGACCTATGGTCTATGGCGGGGTACTCAAACCTTTTCACCCCAAAGGCCCACCTATTCATCACTAGATAGCACTTCTGGTCCATGGGCCAGTGGTTGAGAAACTGTTAACTATGTAATAAATATTTAATTACATTTGAAGAACAGTATATTATTATAATAATAGCATATTATTAGTAATATATTAACTCCAGACCTCTAAAGAATAAAGGATTTTCGGCTCATCTTTTTGGTCAAGCATTCCCAATCCCATTCTTGGAGATCCCTGCATAGTTCAGATCCACCTTCCTGGGGCCCCTGAAGTCCTTCGTTACCCAAATCAGGGGTATTGCTTTGGTCTATGGCATGGTATCTTCAAATACCTCCTATTTATAACTCTAGGACTTTTATTAATTTTGAGCTTTAACTATGTAATAAATATGTAATTACATTTTAATAACAGTATAATATAACAATAATACTATATTGTTAATAGTATATCAACTCCAGACCTCTGAAGAATAAAGGAGGCTCTTCTGCAGGCTCTTCTTTCTGGCTCACATGGATCAGGTAGACTGCTTTTGGGGTTAGAGATCATTCAGCAGGATGCTTGATCTCTAGGACCTATGGTCTATGGCAGGGTACTCAAAAGTTGCCACCTCAAGACCCACCTATTCATCACTGGATAGCACTTGTGGTCCATGGGCCAGTGGTTGAGAAACCCCGGTCTATGGCACAGTATCTTTAAATACCTCTATTTTGCACTGGTATTTGCACTACTAAATTACCTTTATGAGCTGTTAACTATGTAATAAATATGTAATTACGTTTTAATAACAGTATATTACAATAATAATAGTATAGTATTAGTAGCATATGAACAGAGCTCTAAAGAATAAAGCAGGCTCTTCTGCAGGCTCTTCTTTCTGGCAGGTCAGCTCAACAGACTTCAGCAAAAGAACGATTTTCTTCCTTATGGGATTAACATGTGGGTGAGACGATGTGGGTGGACCGCGAGGAGGGTCCAGAGCCAGGGTGCAAGCCGGGGGGCAGGAAGTGAGGAAAAAAGAAAACGTACGTTCAGCAAGTGTGCCTCCTGTTCAAAGGCTGTTAAGAAACCAGACTTTATCAGTGCTTATGTGAGGGGGGTCATTGGTGGTCAGGGAAAACTCTCTCCAACAGGAGTCCTTCAAAGGAGGCCATAACCCTAGGAAGACAATGGCAACGCTCGGGGCAAAACTGCCACTTCCTCTCCGGACTGTAGAATAACACACAGAGTCCTATAGAGGAGGAACAGTGAAAAAAAGGAAGGTCTGTTTGAGACAGTCCTGCTCTGGGGTGGGGGTGGGGGAGCACCGTCAGTTGGAATATTGTGCCCTCTCAGCTTTAAATGTCTGTTTTGTTCTGCAAGGTGGCCTAGTCGGCCCACACTGGTGGGAAGCTGTTAGGCCTTTTGGTCTGTAGCCGATAGATCAAATGCTAGATGCTTCCCAGGTGGAAAATAAGTATATTTTAATGTACTAGAAATGTACTGTAATATGAGCAAGAACATTTAAAGTGTGCTACTGTTTTATGTGCTACATACAAGTATAATATACACTCATCATCTAAAGAACAGTTGCACACATAGCTGCACCCAGAAGGAATCAACAGGAATGAAACTTGGTGGGTAGGTTTGACATCATGAGACATGTGGTTGGTGTGGCTCAGCGGTTAACACCACTACCCTACCAGAGATCTACCACCCCATGTGGGAGACGGGGGTTCGAATCCCAGTCTAGGTAGCAAATGCTGAGCTACACCAATAAGAGTCCTTGGGCAAGACTTCTAACACTGCACTGGCCCACCTGTAATACGAATAACCATGTAAGTCGCGCTGGATAAGAGCGTCAGCTAAATGCCGTAAATGTAAATGCTAATGATTCAAGTTTCACTCTCAGCTGCACATGTGACGCTGCACATGTTATCGCTGTATCTGGCTGACCCAACGAATGCAGAACATCAGCGAGCAGTGATGCCTCCATAAGTCATCCTGTTAGTGCAGCACCATTGGTAGATGGCTGCACCACACAGGCCTACATTAACACAGACTGTTATGACAACTGTCTTTAAGACCATGTCACCGTCACCAAAGACTGCAATGGTGTCGTGCCAGACTGTCATGGAGTGACTCAGAATGGCAGCGGGTCATCTTCAGTGACGAGTCCCGCTTTTGTCTTGGTGGAGACGAATCCATATGTGGAGGCACCATGGTCAAGATGAACGGTTTGTTCCCTCCGTGACTGTAGTCCTGCCCGAATCAACATCTCGGTAATGTAATAACAAAACCAGGACATATAAACTACTTAACTAGCCTAATGTTAGTCTATATGCCAGGTAGCTGCACATTGTGTTGTTACTGTTGGGAAGTGTGGCTCCTGTCACATCATACTGATGTAAATGTTCATGTGATGATGTTTGGATCCGGGATATTTGGGGCATTTTGAGGAAATTACAGCCCTCTTTATCCTGTATGAATCGTCCAGTCAAATTACGCCCTTATTACATTACCGGACCCCCTCGGGTCAAATGTATCCCGCTCCGATAGGACTGAAGTTGGCTGCTCCAGTGTTGGCAGGCTACTAACTCATTCGCCATAGAGAGGCTGTTGCTTCACTGGCAACAGAGTGTTTGGTCCAACAGTTGTACCTCTGGAAATGCTCTTGTCTAGTTTGGTAGGTCGTCCACACATTGACTGAGCTCTTACTCATCATCTCCTCTTCTGTCTTCAGTTACAGAAACGATGTCATAATTCACTCTTTACGCCAAACATTTTCAGAGGTGTCCCGGCTCAAGGTGCCTTGAGAAAGGGCACTTCAGTCGTTCCTGCTGGTTCAAGGAATCGAACCGGTGACCCTCCAGTCACAAAGCTGGTTCCCTAACCTCCAGCCCCCAACTGCCCCACAGGGGATCTACTGGTAATATGGATGGGATGTCCCGGACCCCCCCAGGACCCACTATATTTCACACCTTGCTTATTTTCTAACACCATACAAAATCTGCGCCAGCTGATAGGTATCTTATTTAGGAGGAAATGGCCAGCTAAGCTAATTTAAAAGGCCTGTCCGCGTCCCTGCCTTTGTTCTCAACAAGACAGCCAGTTATGGTTGATTAAAATCACTGCTTGAACAGCCAATGTTATTTGAAAGCCTTTAAACTAGCCAGAATAGCAGTCTATTACCAGCTGCCTTGAAAAAAGACTTATATATATATATATGGGGAATTTATGTTTGAAAGAGGACCACATTAAATTAATATTGATCTCCCAGAGATATAGAATTAGTTCAAGAAAGGACAGATAGTCAGTAACTATAATATTATCACAAGTATTTAAACTACGGTGTGGGAAAATTCTTTGTACTTTGGTACGACTAATGTTTGCATGGTGGGAAATTCATCGTTGTCATTTTCAGCCTGTCTAGTTTTGACTAGATGTAACAACAGAGTAGCTCGATAGCTTAGCAAGAAAACTCATTGCCATGTATAGTCGTTTTCTACCAACCTGCATCAAGTTGGGCATCAAATTCGAAACCATTTGACACATTTCCACCAAACATAAATAGGTTCTTAAGCCAAAATGTTTGTCCACAGCTGGAACCAAAGAATAGTAGGTTCTTTAGCACGAACCGTGACGACATCTGTGGGCATGTCTGTTATTAAGGAAAGAGAAGGCAACAATGGTGACACCCAGTGGTCTGTTGGAGAACCTCTTCCAGCAATCCGTGCTTGCTTTCTGGATGTAAACAAACATCTGGAATAACAGCACAAACAACAAACACTCGCAGGTAATCTATACGCTCTGTTTACTACCGCGGTGCAGCGCCCTCTGTTGACGATGTTGTATCCTTTGATGTTTCTTTGGTTCTAAAAAAACTGGTGTTAAATGCAGACTGGTTCCCTGAGTAGCGAAGTCTGTATGGAACCAGTTCAAGAACCAGGGTTCTTCTGGTCAAAAAAAAGGCTAGTAGTGATCAGAGCTGCACCTACTATTCCTGTGCACTACAACTCCCAGAATTCCCTGGCTTCTGACATCATGAATACATGTTTTGAACAACGGACCAGTCATGGTTTCCAGATCATGCTCACCAGAGTACTGATCTCACACAGCTGTTCGTAATCATCTCCTGTGTTTATGTACCTGTTTGTTTGTCTCTTATCTTTGCCGACCTTGTATGATGCGTACAGAGCTGTTTTCCGTGTTGGACCCGTTTTCGGACTTTGCTCTTGGATTGCTGTTTTGTGCTTTGGTTTTTGGATTGATTGACTGATTGACTGTTTTTCTGGTCTGACCTTTGCTTGTCTGTTCACTCCGGCTCTTGCTTGCCCCATGGATCCAGTGTTAGCCCTTACAGGATTGGCCTGGGAATGTTCCATAAACCTGGATTTCTCAATTAGCCAGATAACTTAAGCCTAAATATGAGGACTGTCCAACAAGAATGTCCTGTAGTTCTTTTCCTATTGGACAGACTCGACTTTGGGTTTAAGTTATCTGGCTAAGAATTCCAGCTTTGTGGAACGCCTCCCTGGCCTGGTTTACGGACTACTCTTCTGGATTGCCCAATTGTAAATACACCTTGCTCTCTGATTTTTATCCATGAATGTCATTTGCCGAATGTTACAAACTAGGACTGAGTCCACCACATGAAACTCCCATGACATGAAGGAGAGGCTGATGGCAACAAGACAAAACACTTTGGGGAAGGAGTTCATCAGAGCTCAGACCATGAGTAGATTTTGATTGCCCAAAGGTGATGCAAGACGGTAGGCTAACCTGGTAGCTAGCATTAGCATATTGGTTTAGGGTGATTGCAACGATTCTCTCAGACCAATCAGTATTCTGCAGCGTGTTTACATCAGCTTCAGGTATCACCTCAGCTCGCATGGCACCTCCACAGATGTGGTCCCAGAAATACTACCAGGTTCTCCTAATGGAGAACCATAAAAGGTGAGTCGGGTCGAGTCAGGTTGAGCTGCTACCATGCCAAGAAAAAAAGTGCCAGTAATTAAACAAACTGTTTAAAATGAATAGGTATCACACCATCTGCCAGTTTTCACCGGTTCGTGGTTCCCCTCTGTAAACTTCTCCTTTCATTTGTTCAATTCCTATCGTTCCATTCTTCTGTAAAATTGCTATTACTGTTACATAAGCTGATTTGAAGCCAGTTACCTTCTTCATTTCTCCCCTAGCCATGACTTTTACTTAGCATAAAGCATAAACTGTTGATTATCCTTAAAGCTCTCACCTTTACGCCACGCTGGGCTGTATGTTGGCCTATAGAATGTGTTCTGCATGCATGAATATCTCAAGAAGTCTGGAAAATTCAAAGCTGTCACGACTAGACAATAAGAACTGTTCTGAGGTCAGTTGAGATCTAGTCACTGATGACTGGCTAGTGTTTGGAAGCTGTTATTCCAGAAACCATAGAGGTTTTTAAACCTTTGACCCTACAGGATGAACCTCCTCAGCCCTCCCCAATTACTTCACACCTCTCACATTATTCCAACATTATTTTCAGGTTCGCACGTCACTGTGACCTTCCAAATACCTTTATTTTCTATTCTACCATTATGGAGTATGTTGATCACCATTAGTCCTTTACAGGAGCTACTCTACCACTCAGCACAAACACAGCAAGACTATCAGTGGGGTACAATAATCTGTTATAATGTAACTAGTGTGTTAGTGTACTGTAAGTAGCGTGTTGGTGTACAGTACCTCAGTAAGTGTAGTGTGTTAGTGTACTGTAAGTAGCGTGTTGGTATACGGTACCTCAGTAAGTGTAGTGTGTTAGTGTACTGTAAGTAGTGTGTCGGTGTACGGTACCTCAGTAAGTGTAGTGTTAGTGTACTGTAAGTAGCGTG
>CM067493.1:27202908-27219258 GCA_034552555.1 Semaprochilodus insignis
ACCACGCAGGACTACATGCACACAGACCGTTACCACGACTGTCCTTAACACCACGTCACCGTCACCAAAGACTGCAATGGTGTCGTGCCAGACTGTCATGGAGTGACTCAGAATGGCAGCAGGTCATCTTCAGTGACGAGTCCCGCTTTTGTCTTGGTGGAGACGACCAACGAATCTGTATGTGGAGGCACCGTGGTCACGCGTCACACGCCCAGAAGGTCTGGTGTCACTCCACCTCCACCCCTACCGCACCATCTGCAGGAACTGTGTGAGAATGTTCAACCTGCTCGGCCCTTTCTCTTCGATCTCCAAGTCACGTGCTTGCTCTTACCACACAGCACAGCAAACCAACCGGCTTTAAGCTCATCTCAACCCGCGTGTTCATCTTCCCCATAGCTCTGGAGAACCACAGGCGCTTGTAAAAGGATCCTCAGCGTATCTGGCTCCAGTGTTCATCGAGGGCTGCGGCGGGTGTGTATGTGTGCAGCCTCACTTTCCAGCCCGCGCGACGCCACCTGATAGCACTAATGAGCTTTTCTCCTTAACAAAGACTGGAAGCTAATTAGCGGAATCAGCCGCTGTGGCGCAGGGTTTGGAACAAATACCTGTATGAGCTGGAGCAGGTTGATGGCTGCAGCCCAGTGCCAATGCTCTGGAGAAAGGGCTTAACGTCTTGAGACGTGACGCGGGTCGTGAGCGAGGGAAGAAGGGAGTTTTAAAACCTTGTTTCAATTCCATTTGAGCTGTTGAGCTAATTAATAGCGTCACTATTTGAGCCCTGATTCCGTCGAATGTACAGAATCTCTCCTTTACCGCGAATCTGCACATGCTGGATGTTGGAAGGCTGCTAATTTAGCTGTGCACTAGAGCTACGAGGCTAACGTAGCTAAGAAGAAGTAGAAGCTTATAGCCACATGTTACAGGGCCAGTAGCAAAATCAATCAGACACAGAATGAAAGAATTGAAGGGCATGAAGGTTTTGAGTGAGGCTGGGGTGCATTTCCCACAATGTTAGCAACTTACATAGTGTGAATGATACAACACAGAAGTGTTTCCAAAAACCATGGTTGGAACTGTGGAGGTAACTACGTTGGTGAAGCTTAGTTCCTGGTGATGACATCATCGATAACCCAGGACGCAGTAGACTTGTCAGTAGGCTGAAATAATTTATATCAGTCATCAGATATACAGCTCTGGAAAAATGTAAGAGCCCACCTGAAAATGATCAGTTCCTCTAGTTGTACAGTTTCTGGGTTTGTGTTGGACCAAAATGAGCAGTTCTGTTTTATTCTATAGACTACTGGAAACACGTCTCCCAAATTCCAGATCAAATATTGTATTTAGATCTGTTTATTTAGAAAATCACTAATGACCCTCCAGAAGCCTGTTTTTAGAACCATGCTCGCTGTGCATTTCACCCCAGCCACCGCTCGCCAGTCTCTCTGTAGGTCACTTGAGGTCATCTTACGGTGGTTAAGGGACATTGGAATGAGGTGGCGCTCATCACGGTCAGTAGAGAGTGGTTTTGGCCCTCTGCCAGTCTGTAGCTGTGTTGTCCTGTGTGTTTGCTGCTTGACCTTGTTCTTATGAACCAGACGCTCACTGTATCTGCCAGTAAAGCTAGAACCCAACCTTCTGTTCCTCACTAAGAACCTGCTGTACATGTGGAGATGCTGATTTAAGAAAAAAACGGAGTGGGCTCTCATTTATGTTGTGTGTGTGTGTGTGTGTATATATATATATATATATATATATATACGTGTACTTTCATAGACTAAAAGCAGACTAATAGTTTACTGAGAGTTTAGATAAAAGTGTACTTAAATAAAAAAGTGGAATAGAAATATATATTTAGAGAACTAAGGGGGCGGAGTGATGGGTAGCACTGACACTCACAGTATAAAGGGCATTGATTTGATTCCCGGCTCGGCCATCTGGGGTCCTTTCTGTGTGGAGTTTGCATATTTCCCTTGTGTCTGTGTGGGGTTTCCTCCCACAGTCCAAAGACATGCAGTCAGGTGAGTTGCCGCCTAGGCTTGAGTATGTGTGTGTGTGTGTGTGTGTGTGTGTGTGGTAAAGTAACAGTATAGCTCTAGGTTTACTTTTAGTATAGTTGCAGTACAAAATAAAACTTGCACAATTAAAGTGTCTTTTATAAACTAGAAAAGTGGCCAGTATAGATCCCAGGAACTACTGAAGAAGTACACTCACAAGTTCTACTAGTACACTGATATTAAAGTACACTTCAGTGGTGAGACGGTGAACACAATATAGGAAGACAAAGCTGTTAAGAGAGTGTACATGGTATTCCAACTGAGAGGGCTCTGCGCCCTCAAGACAGCAGCCCTGGCCTATTGCGCAACATGCATGCCTTAACCCGCTTCCCTCAGAGCGTCTCGAGTTGTTAAGTGTTCTGAAACAGACTTGCTTATGTGACGCTGTGTAAGATGCTGTTATCTATAAAACAAAATGTGCCCACAGAAAGAAACACAGCATTGACAAAGCTATAGGGTGGCCTAAGCCCTCTAGGGCACCCCAACTGAGAGTCAGCCCCCTACATATCCCTAATCATAAAAAAGATGTTCCCCATGTTACGTAAGCTAATGTCCAAAACACAGTATGACATCTCATACGCCGATATGACAGACTTTATTCGGTAATATATCACCATTATGTTACCATTACCCCGCCATCTTCATGACGTACTGTAGGGCTGTCATGGGCAAACGTGCTGACGAGGCTCTCCATAGATAATCACTAGTTTACACTGATGCTACTGCCGTGATTGCTGCCATTAGTCATGCAAAGTCATTGCAACATCAATGTGTAAATGAAGCATTAGCTTATACCACTGCTTCTCCTGGAAGCTTAGAGACACACACAACCCATTAACTGAGGAGCAATTCTACTGTATGAGGTCATTTCAGGGTAGATCTCAAATACACTATATAGTCAAAAATATTCACTCCCCCATCCAAATCATTGAATTCAGGTTTTCCTGTTACTTCCATGGTCACAGGTGTGTAAAACCAAGCACCTAGACATCCAGACTGCTCCTACAGACATTAGAGAGAGAATGGGTCGCTCTCAGGAGCTCAGTGAAATCCAGCGTGGTACCGTGATAGGATGCCACCTGTGCAACAAGTCCAGTCGTGAAATTCCCTCACTACTAAATATTCCACAGTCGACTGTCAGTGGGATTATAAGAAAGTGGAAGTGATTGGGAACAACAGCAACTCAGCAATGAAGTGGTAGACCACGTACAATGACAGAGCGGGGTCAGCGGATGCTGAGGCACATAGTGCGCAGAGGTCGTCAACTTTCTCAATCACTACAGACCTCCAAACTTCATGTGTCCTTCAGATCAGCTCAAGAACTGTGTGTAGAGAGCTTCATGGAATGGGCTTCCATGGCCGAGCAGCTGCATCCAAGCCTTACATCACCAAGTGCAATGCAGAGCATGGAATGCAGTGGTGTAAAGCGCCGCCACTGGACTCTAGAGCAGTGGAGACGTGTTCTCTGGAGTGACCAATCACGCTTCTCCGTCTGGCAAACCGACGGATGATTCTGGGTTTGGCGGTTGCCAGGGGGAACGGTACTTGTCTGACTGCATTGTGCCGAGTGTAAAGTTTGGTGGAGGGGGATTATGGTGTGGGGGTGTTGTTCAGGAGTTGGGCTCGGCCCCTTAGTTCCAGTGAAAGGAACTCTTAATGCTTCAGCAGACCAAGAGACTCTGGACCATTTCACACTCCCAACTTTGTGGAACAGTTTGAGGACGGCCCCTTCCTGTTCCAACATGACTGCACACCAGTGCACAAAGCAAGCTCCATAAAGACATGGATGAGGGAGTTTGGTGTGGAAGAACTGGACTGGCCTGCACAGAGTCCTGACCTCAACCCGATAGAACACCTTTGGGATGAATTAGAGCGGAGACTGTGAGCCAGGCCTTCTCGTCCAACATTAGTGTCTGACCTCACAAATGCACCTCTGGAAGAACGGTCAGAAATTCCCATAAACACATTCCTAAACCTTGTGGAAAGCCTTCCCAGAAGGGTTGGAGCTGTTTTAGCTGTAAAGGGTGGAGCATCATATTACACCCTATGGATTAAGAATGGGATGTCACTCAAGTTCATATGCATATGAAGACAGACGAGCGAATACTATTGGCAATATACTGAAGGCCAGGTGCCTTCTCGTACACTGAGGGACTATGTAATCTTCATTAACACAAACAGACTTCGTTCAGGTGACAGTATTAGGTCTTATTTGACGATGATAGTGGGAACTGGACCCCTGTAGACCAAGTCCTATGGACCAATGAAGCTAGAACTTCTTGACCGGAATGATGGAACACTGGTACACCACATAGTTGGAATCAGTACAGGTGGTCTTCCTGAAGCATGAATATGGTCCAGTCTTTTTCCATCATCCTGCTAAGCAGTAAACCGCGCCAATTTGACTTTTCACCATGTGTTGCTTTAATGTGAGGCGTGGTTGTTGTTCTGTGCTTAGCGCCCACCTATACATCAACACATGCAACGAGTGGAGCGCAAGCACCCCGGCTGCTCTTTCTCAGGCGGGAGAATACGCAGAACAGCTTGCAGTAAAATGTAAAGCGTTAGATGAACTCGTACAGAGTGCGCTCAGTCCATTTCTGCTCAGACTTATGAACTCTGGAGGAGTCCATTAAAGAGCGTAGCTGTTGACACTGGTGGTTTTTTAGTATGTGGTAGAGTCATGTGTTTTGCCTGAGGCAGCGTGTTTAACATAGCGGGCTATGGCACACTGTGGCCAATTTGCCCAGTTCAGTTTAAAATGAACAGAATTATACATGGATGTGTGTAGGCGGCTGTGTGTGTACTTGTCTGTGTGTGTGTGTGTGTGTGTGTGTGTGTGTGTGTGTGTGTGGTTTATGCTGTGCAACAGTCCAGACTGCCCTTCGTTTATTCAATTTCCATTAAAAACAGTTATTAAATCCAAGTTATTCCTCATACAGGAGGACGTTTCGGATGAGATCAGATATAAGATAATCCCCTCACAATAGGAAAATTAACGGGAAAAAAAGAAGTTCCTGAAAGTAGAGATACAGAGACAACAGTCTCCTAACGACCTGGTAGAACCACCAACACTGTCGTCATTAGATAAACAGCACTTAAGGCTCATTGGGAGAGAGGAGAACATCAAGCTCCACTCTTCTTCAGATCGGAGAACGTCCACAGGTGTTTCTGTCCATCCTTCTTCGATCGTTGGCCCTTTTCCACCAATGTGGAACGTGTGCCATTCTGGTACGTGCATGTAATTTGGAACTGTTTGCTGCATTTCCACCAAATATAAACAGGTTCAGAACCCGAAATGTTTGTTCCCAGCTGGAACCAAAGAATAGTAGGTACTACTACTAGCACAAACCGTGACAACATCCGTGGGCGTGTCAGTTGTTGAGGAAAGAGAAGGCAACAGTGGCGCTGCACAGTGGTCTGCTGGAGAACATCTTCTAGAACATCTTCTAGAACCTCTTCTAGATGCGCAAAATAAGCAAGTTACTTGTCAATGAATCACAGGCTCTGAATCTCTTCTCTGAAGTTCCACTAACGTGGAACAGGTGCCAATCCGGTTCACGTATCTAATTTGGAACCGTTTGCTGCATTTCCACCAAATACAGACAGGTTTGGAACCAGAAAAGTTCTTCCCCAGCAGGAACCAAAAATAGTAGTTTCTTCAGCACGAACCGTGAGGCCATCTGTCGGTGTGTCAGTTGTTGAGGACAGAGAAGGCAACAATGGCGCCACCCAATGGTCTGCTGGAGAACCTCTTCTAGAACCTCTTCTAGATGCGCAAAATAAGCAAGTTGCTTGTAGATGAATCACAGGCTCTGAATCTCTCCTCTGAAGTCCCACACCGTTCGCCGCATTTTCCAAATATAAACAGGTTCTGAACCCGAAGAAGTTTGTTCCCAGCTGGAACCAAAGAAAAGTAGGTTCTTCAGCACGAACCGTGATGAAATCTGTTGGCCTGTCAGTTGTTCTCCAGCAGTGGTCTGCTGGAGAACCACTTCTATGTCTTCTTATCTCCAGTAGTTGATCCGTGCTGCTTTCTGGATATAAACAAACATCTGGAATAACAGCCCAAACACTCACAGGTAATCTACACGCTCCGCCATCTTGGTACTAGATACTTGGTTTTCCGCCATGTTTACTACCACTGTGCAGCTCTTTTGGTCAAAAAGGACTATATGTGAGAAGACACCTCAACACTATGGGTCAGAAAGGATGTGTCGCTGTTCAAGAAGCTCCTCACTGAGAGAAGATAAGTGAAGCTGCTGGTGTTCTCAGAACAATGGATTGACCACCCCTGGTCTGAGTCTAGTGACTGTAAGAAGCAGGTTATTGCTTATTAATGATTTTTTAGGTTTTGTTATGATCTCATTAATAACAATGAACTACCAGCCCTAGAAAGTATGCTAGCTAGATCTGATTTATTTACAGTGTAAACAGGATACGCCACTCGAGAGGCCAGAGTCCCTGATAATTACAGTACAGCACATCCAGGGGGGGTCAGTTCCTGTTCTTTGCCTCGAGCCCCAGAATCACTAAATCCTCCCCGGCAAAATAAACAAGTTACTTGTCAATGAATCACACGCTCTGACTTCTCCTCTCTGAAGTTCTCTCTGCCAGAGCGTGTGACGTGGCAGTAATGGTTCTCAGATGTTTGAATAAACTCAATAAACCCAAACGCAGGGGAACTCGGCTGACTGGCAGGTGAAGGTGAGCAAAGTGTCCCGCTCTTTGAGATGCATCACGCGTATTTCAAAGGCCTAAATGAAAGTGGTAAAGGAGTAAAACGTATGCTTTTCCTTCCTCTGGGAAATCCGTCTGCGTCTGTGATCCAGTGTAAGTGCGCTGGTGCTGTATGGCTGCTGCTTTATGGCAGTTTTCTGTTTGTTTTGTTGTTGTTTGTGTTATGTTTTGCTGTTTCCCTGCTGGCTGTTCACTTTGCCATCGTATCCAGTGAGATAGTGGCTGAGCGTTTTTCCACCCATGGCTCAGAGGCTTCTTGGGCTGGCCGTTCAAGCGACACTACCTTGCAGCTATATGCAGCCTGGACCAGCTGCTAGAGTGACGGTGTATCATGGCTATGAGGGTGCCAGGACTGGGCTGCCTGTTCAAAGCTGAATGACAGCTACGCGGCTGCCTGCTTGACTGGTGGTGGTCAGCTGCATGCCTGAGCAAAGCTATTCCGGAGCTCCAAGGCCTTTTGGGCTGGCTGCCTAAGCAACGCTACATTGCAGCCATGATGCAGCCTGGACCGGCCACTAGAGTGACGGTGTATCATGGCTATGAGGCTGCTAGGACTGGGCACCTGTTCGAAGCTGCCTGGCATCTATTAGGCTGCCTGAACCAGCCGCTTGAGTGACGGTGTATCATGCCTACGAGGCTGCCTGAACCAGGTGCCTGTTCAAAGCTGCATGGCATCTATGAGGCTACCTGAACCAGCCGCTTGAGTGACAGTGGATCATGCCTATGAGGCTGCATGGATCAGGTTCCTGTTTGAAGCTGTGTCGCAGCTATGTGGCTGCCTGGACCGGCTGCTTGGATGATGCTGCAACACAACTGTGGAGCTGTCTGGACTGTTGGTGTTCAGCTGCATGCCTGAGCAATGCAATGCCAGAGCTACAAGACCTTTTGGGCTGCCTGCCTAAACGACACTACACTATGATGCAGCTATGATGCAGCTTGGACCGGCTGCTTGAGTCACGGTGTATAGTGCCTATGTGGCTGCCTGGGCCAGGTGCTCGGATGATGTTGCACTGCGGCTTTGGAGTTGCCTGGAGTGGTGGTGTTCGGGTGCATGCATGAGCTATGAGGTCGCTTGCTACGAGGCCTTTTGGGCTGCATGCGTAAGCGACACTATATTGCAGATATGATGCAGCCTGGACCGACTGCTTGAGTTATGGTGTATAGTGCCTACGTGGCTGCCTGGTCCGGCTGCTTGGATGATGCTGCAATGCATCTGTGGAGTTGCCTGGAGTGGTGGTGTTCGGCTGCAGTGCATAAGCTACAAGGCAGCTTGCTTTGAGGCCTTTTGGGCTGGCTGCCTATGCAACACTACATTGCATCTAGGAAGCTGCCTGGACTGGCTGCTTGAGTGATGGTGTATCTTGACTATGAGGCTGCCTGGGTCGCCTGCTTGGAGGACAGTGTATCACGGCTAGAAGGCTGCCTTTTGGGCTGATGACTAAGCGATGCCCTTCAGAACTAAGGACGTTTCTTGCCTTTAAGGCTTCCCAGGCTGGCCACCTGGGAACATTCCCCACAGTAGGGACCCTTCTGGACCTGCTAAGTGACCTGCTAGCTGTGGGAACTGTGGATTATGTGTGTATGTATTGTTGGTTATGTATTTTGCTACCTTTTGTACAATGTCTGATTGTAAAGCATCCTTGCACTGTATAAATAAACATGATGATGATGATGATGATGAAGACTTCAGCAGTATAAAAGTACATTGTCTCAACCATTTCCACCTCCTGCTCATGTGCATGTACATAGCAATTATACGTGGGTGTGTTCATGTGAAAAGCGCCGCACATTGCTAAAGAGCAGGAGTGTGAAAGACGAGAGAGTGGAGGGCGAGAGTGTGCAAAATAGCCTGAGCACGTTTTCAGCCTCCAGTAATTCCAAAGCATCTAGAAACGGCGGCAGCATATGTGCTTCCGCATATCAGAGGGGCTGAATGCAGATAGCGCGGAGCTCTTGCGTGCCAAGAAGAGGTTCAGATACAAATGGGAAGGCCTCTGTGGCATTCGGCTAGCGGGCGCCGCTAACCTCTGCTAGCGCGCCGTGTTATAAGAGGAATCGGCGCAGCCTCACGTCCCTTAAGACCAAAGACCATCTGCTTCAAATCCATTATACAGCGCACTTGGACACACAGAAGGATGCTATAACAATCAATATTTCACCCTGCTAATTTATTTTTCACCATTTCTTAATTGGACCTTGACCTTCAAGCTGGGTTTCCTCAGGGAAAGAACCGTGGAGTGTATATATATATATATATATATATAAATACATATTCGTGAATTTGAAGTTAGGGAAAGTAATACACATGGGTTAAGATTGAGTTACTAATTAAATGGACCTTAAATGGGCTCTGCTGCTCATTGTGAAGAGCTGAAACTAGGTCAGAAATTGTGGAATATTGCTACATGGAATTGTAAGCACACAGACTTCCAATGTCCTACTTAGGCCAGGTTGAATTGCGTCTCTACTTGTGACATTCTTGCAGGAAATGAGGTCTTCCAAGGTCACTTCGTTCCGGGCGCAGGGCAGAAATACATGAATGGTGTTCGGCTGAAAGGAACGTGTCTCTCGGAAGATGACTGGTCCGAGGAGCCTATAAGGCTGCCGGATTTTTTCCGGCATTATTGAGCCTAATCTATCTGATGCCTCTGTGCAAGTTTTGCAAATTACAACAGGACACAGTTTTGACACATTTCCCCACTTAGTAAAGGCACAGAAAGCCTGCTGACTCCAAATGCACTTACCAGCCAATGACCAGGTGTTAACGCAACGGCCAACTGGCTTCTATTACACACGTTTAAAGGTTTGATCTTATTGATTTTAGAAGTGAATATAAGTCCTCTATATGCGTCCTCTACAGGGAACACAGTTAATTATGACATGTTTCTGCAAACTGTAGTGCACGGTTTCTGTTTATTACCTTTAATATACACTCATCGTCAAAAGAACAGCTACACCCAGAAGGAGGTGTGGGACTGCAGTGCTATTGGGAAGGAAGATAAAGGTTACCAGGATCAATAACTGATGATAAATTTAGACTGATATGATCAATATTTATTGAGCTACACATACAGAAGTAGTGTCTCTTTCGGCAGACATCTCGGCATAGAAGTTCCTGATGGTGTCCTGTGATAATCCATCCCATGTAGCTTGAATATCCTCACACAGTTCCTGCAGATGGTGCGGTAGGGGTGGAGGTGGGGCGACAATGGAGTGGCAGCGGGTCATCTTCAGTGACGAGTCCCGCTTTTGTCTTGGTGGAGACGACCAACCAATCCGTGTGTGGAGGCACCGTGGTCAGCACCAAGATGAACGGTTTGTTGTCACACGTCCAGAAGGCCTGGTGTCACTCCACCTCCACCCCTACCGCACCATCTGCAGGAACTGTGTGAGGATATTCAAGCTGCATGGGATGGATTATCACAGGACTCCATTAGGAACCTCTACAGCTCCATGCCGAGACGTCTGGCGTGTTGGGTTAGCAAACACGGTGACCCGACGCTCCATACTGAGAGACACTACTTCTGTATGTGTAGCTCAATAAATACTGATCATATCATTTTTTTTAAATAATGGAGACTTTTATTTTGTCCCAGTAAAATGGCACTGAGAGTTGATTTAAACTTTGATGAATGTGTTATGAAGTGTTTATGGACGCTGTTATAAATGTGTTATATAGACACCCTTCAAGTAAAGTGCCCCCCCCCCCCAATATCTCAGCTAATAAACAGTAGCTGTGTATTGAAATGTGTGTTTTCTGTGTTTTATTTACACTCAGAAGATCAACAAGACATGTCATTTAACCCCCAAACGTCTGCATATGCCTGTATTTAACAGTGTCAGTGTGAGAGCAGTGAGAGTAGCGCTAATACTCGCAGGCCTGCATATCAGGCCGTTATAAAAAGCATTATTTAAGCCATTATGTGGTCTAATTGAATGCAATACACAAAGAACACTATTTCCTGTTCAGATGAAAAGGCCACGGCGCAGTTAATAGCTGCTCATTTTGCAAGCCTGTGTTATCTTGCTGACTTGAACTCACAATGCAAAAAAGAACATTATGCAATTCAAAAGCCCCAGACTTCCAACAGAACGAATATATGCCAGCAGTTTTACCCAAGAGGCTATCACGGCTGTCGGAGCGAAACCTTGTATCTCCAATTCTGATGTTTTCCAGGTTTTTAGCTACTTTGAGAAAGGCTTATGCCTTTTACAATATGTGTAAATATCACTTTGCATGGACCAAAAGAAATGACCCCGAAGTACTCGGAAAAAATTCTGTATATTACGTGTAAATAAATTAAGTATGTTTCGGTGTACCGGTTTTCTCGACTGTTTACATACTGAACTTGCCCCATATGTATAAAAACACTGTAAGCTGTATTTCGCTCTACCACATATTCATGCTAACTGCTGTTTGCACCTCAGTTCTGTCATATTCTGACCTACAGTTACTGTCCATGCACACTGTGTTTTTGTCTTTGCACTACTGCTTGTTTCTCTCTCTCTCTTACTAACTGCACTGGAGAAGCAGCCTGATAGTGTTTCATGATACTGTACTGCCTTGTATTGGTATAATGACAATAAGTAGACCTGAATTGAATAAATTAATGAGTGTATGTGGATATGAAGGTCAGTCATTTCCTCTAGTATATTTTATTCACTGCTGAAATTCAGATTTTATGATACCAGATGATACGCACGCCAACATGCGAATGAAGGACATGTTGGCATGACAGGGGCAGTTGCTTTCACTCCTGTCCATTGGCATTGATTACGAGCTAAAGGAAGACGCCAGCATTGTTCAACCTAATCTGTCGCTTTTTTACCACATGGTCACTTACCATAGGGGATGCTTTTGACACATTTCCATGTGCTTAGCAGAAGAACAGAAAACCTGTTGACTCTAAATCGACTCATTATAGAAGCCAGTGAGCAGTTGCTTCCTCTCCACTGAGGCATCGACGGGCATCTACTGTAGGGTGAAGATGCCTCCACAGCTGTGACTGGGTTGGGCATGGACTGGACAAGTTTCTGGATGTAGGCCACATCAATGTTCAGACACTCTTACAACAAAGAATTGGTCAGCTGTTCCAGATTTGGTGGATGCCTTCCCTGGCACAATTCCAGGAGAATTCCCTGTAGACTGGGATTTTAGCCACTGCTGGTAGACCCGTACACCTGCAGATTCAGCTACTTCCTTCACACTATGGTCTTTGGCACGCCCAAATGCAGTCACTCCTTTTAGCCAATCATTAACATCTGCTCTGGAGCCATTTTCCACACATGGAACGAGACATTCCCTGCACTGTAGCACCTCTTCCCAATCTATGGATCCCGTCACTCACACCCCGCAGGGATTTATAGACCCATCATCCTCGTGCAGAGCCGTCTGCAGGAGCCTGAAGTCACTGTCGCTGCTGTCACTGATCTCGGAACAAAACCTGGTATCTCCGAAACGAGAAATTCATTGCTTCCAATGCAAGTCAATGGAACCAGACATCATTTTGGACCAGTTCTTTTGGTCTGTTCATTGTGACGTTTACACACAGTGTAAAATGTGTACTGCAGGCTCTGTTTACATCAGGTCAACAGCACAGAAGCGATGACCATAGACAATGTCCCTGTGCTTAGACATGTTTACAATAGAAATCAATGGGCAACTGCTTCACCTCCATTAGCATTTTGAGTCAGTAACTTTGGGAAATCGAGTCAAAACCACTGACTGTGCTGCTCGACCAGCGGCAGACTTCACGCTGGTCATGCAGGCTACTGTATGTTTGGCTGAACAATCATTTTGTGCCCATTATATGTGGCTTACCCCAATCTCACACTCAATTAGCGTGGCTTCATTAGGTGTGGCTTGAACCGTATTGTTCGGAGGCTAATTGCGTGTCTATTTGGAACGGGCAGAGGGACGGGCAACTAGGAGAAATGATTTGAACTTATCTGCCTGACAACTTAATAAACATCTGGCAAATGAACTGCTAAAATGAGCTCTCTGAGAGAGAGAGAGAGAGAGAGAGAGAGAGAGAGGAATGAAGGTTCTGATCATCTAAGAAAAACACATTGCTGAGGTTCCTCGCTAATAACCTCGTAATAGCCTTCTGCATACAGATTGTCTATTAAACGTCCAGACGTCATGCCAGCTTGCACGTGGCATCGCTTCTGGGTCGGCTGCTCTCCTCCTTCTCTGCCGCGCTCGCTCTAAATCTCCGGCCGTGTTTACAGAGTTCTCTCCGCCGCTTTAAAGCCGTCCGGTTTGACAGCTAAATAGCAAGCTGTAAAATAAGCATTCACTCGCGAGCCCTCCTGGATTTGTAGATAGTGTCACTCCTGTCAATTGTACCTTATTGTAGGACCTATGTGAGAATCAATTGTTACACATGCGCTGTCACCTGTGATGCTGCAACCAGCTTTCCTTTCTGGCGCCCGTGAAAGTGTTTGTGAGTAAACTGTGGCTGGTTATAGGCAGAGCTGACAGTGTCGCTCCCTGGAGACTACGAGTGCGATCTGCGAGATGTTTAATTCTGAGCTGACTGCATTAAGAAGCCTGGTCAAATGTTACTCCAAGTAGAAGTGAAAGTTCACTCATTCATTCATCTTCTAAGCTGCTTATGCTTCTGGGGTGCAAGAGGGATGCTGGAGCCTATACCAGCGCTCATTGGATGGAAGGCAGGAAACACCCTGGACAGGTCTCCAGTCCATCCCAGGATACACAAGAAGTGATTAATGTGATCGGCGAGATGTTTAATTCCGATCTGATTGCATTTACAAACTAACATAGTGTAATGTGATCCCTTTTCCCATGCCGTGTTGGGTTTGGGATTACATGGACTATGCACAACAAATGGAGCCTTCTTCTATGACCCAACACGGCATGGGAAAAGGGCTTTGGAGGTGTGGCTGCAGATTTCCTTGGGAAGCTGAAAGTGAGACTCCTGAAAAGAATGGAAGCTTGAGTAGAAGTATAGATAGTCCTGGTCAAATGTTACTCCAAGCAGAAGTGAAAGTTCACTCATTCATTCATCTTCCAAGCTGCTTATGCTTCTGGGGTGCAAGAGGGATGCTGGAGCCTATCCCAGCGCTCATTGGACGGAAGAGCAGGAAACACCCCGGACAGGCCTCTAGTCCATCCCAGGATAACCCCTTGGGTTAATGTGATTAGCGAGATGTTTACTTCCGATCTGTTTGCATTTAAGAACTAACATAGTGTAATGTGATCCCTTTTCCCATGCAGTGTTGGGTTTGGGATTGCATGGACTGCGCAAAACAGCAAATGGAGCTAACTTCTACAGCTACTTCTTCTGCAGCCACTACTCGCACAGACACCTTCACTCAGTTAAACATGTTTACAGACCTCGAGTTGCGTTCTCAGGTTAGACGGTGAATTACTGAAGCCACTGATGAAGTTTTAAAACAGGACTAATCTTTCTTCATTTCTAAAATCACATCTGGATATTATACAGCGGGTGAAATAAGTATTGAACATGTCACCAATTTTCCAAGTAAATATATTTCTAAAGGTGCTATTGACATGAAATTCTTACCAGATGTCGGTAACAACCCATCCCATCCACACATGCAAAGAAATCAAACCATAGATTTCCATAAATGAAGTTTAGTCCATAAATGACAAGAGACATAAATGACATAAATGAGAAATGACAAGGAGAAAAAGTGTTGAACACATGAAGAAAGAGAGGAGCAAAAAGCCATGGAGCGTCATGACAACAGCTGAAATCTATCAGTAATTAGAAAGCAATACTGCAGCTTAGTGCAAATTAATATCAGCTGGTTCAACTGATGGCCTATAAAAAGGTGTCTCATTACCGAAGGGCCACACAAGCAACATCTCATGAGGGGTAAAAATAGTGAGCTCTCTCAAGACCTTCGCAACCTTATTGTTGCAAAACACACTGGTGCCATTGGTTACAGAAGAATCTCTAAACTACTGAAGGTTCCAGTGAGCACTGCTTGGCCATAATCCGGAAGTGGAAAGAACATCATTTCAGGTGCTCCATGCAAGATTTCAGACGGAGGAGTGAAAAGATTTATGGGAAGAGTCGTCCAAGAGCCAAGGACCACCTGTGGAGAGCTACAGAAAGACATGGAATCAGCAGGTACAGCTGATATAATGGCTCGACCGCCATGGCCTGTACGCACGCTCACCACGCCAGACTCCACTGCTGAAGAAAAAGCATGTGGAAGCGCATGTAAAGTTTGCCTAACAACATTTAGACCAGCCTGTGGAGTACTGGGAGAATATAGTCTGGTCAGATGAGATCAACACGGAACTCTTTGGATGCCATAATACACACCATGTTTGGAGGTCAAAAGGCCCTGCATATCACCCCAGAAACCCCATACCAACAGTGGAGTTTGGAGGTGGGAACATCATGGTGTGGGGCTGTTTTTCAGCATACCACACTGGCACACTTCAAATAATGATCCCAAACACACAGACAAGGAAACTCTCAGCTGGATTCAGAGAAAGAAAATAAAGCTGCTAGAACGTCCCAGCCAGTCACCTGACCTGGATCCAACTGAACATCTATGGAAGGAACTAAAAGCTCAGAGTTCATAGAAGGAGCCCACAGAACCTTCCGGATTTGAAGAGTGTTTGTGTGGAAGGATGGGCCAAAATCACACCTGAGCAATGCATGCGACTAGATTCTCCATACAGGAGGCGGCTTGAAGCCGTCATCACCAACGAAGGCTTCTGTATGAAGTATTAAATAAATTTCAGTTAGCGTGTTCAATCCTTTTCCCGTCATTATTACACATAACTTAATTTATGGAAATTTATGGTTTGAATTCTTTGCATGTGTGGATGGGATGGGTTGTTACCGACATCTGGTGAGAATTTCATGTCAATAGCACCTTTAGAAATATATTTACTTAGAAAATTGGTGACGTGTTCAATACTTATTTCACCCGCTGTATATGATGTTATGTGTTAAATGTGTTATGTGACTGTTGAAGAATAATACTGTGAAATTAAAATGGTTTTTCATGTTGTTGAAAACTGAATACGTTCCGTGCAGTAGCTTGTCAATAACTGTATATAATATAATCTATTCAACAACAAAAATTACATGTGCAATTAAAAATGTAAACTTGTAAATTTGTATAATTTTATTGTATTTATTCTGACATATAGATGTTTACTTTTATTTTAATATAGTTTATTATATTTCATTTTGGGAGCAAAATTGTACTGATTCTGACCTCAGTCGATCCTGATTCTGCACTCTGGCAATTGTAAATGTGAATTACTGTGTAATTGACTGTGTAATAAATATATAACAATGTTACTACACTGGAACAGTACAGAAATACAAAAGGTTCAATAAAGAGCCGATTGTGCTTGTCACAACTCAGAGTCATCACATCCACAGAAGTCAATAACCACTGACAGAAATACAAATAGAGGAAAAGGAGAATAAGAGAGACAGAAAGAAGGAGAAAGTGAGGGAGAGAGAGAAATGATAAAGAAATGTGAGCGGGATAAAGGAGAGAAAGGGTGGAGAGAGAGGAGAGAGAAAAGAGAAAA
>CM067493.1:27219758-27241351 GCA_034552555.1 Semaprochilodus insignis
ATATATATATATATATATATATATATATATATATATATATATATATAGAACAAATGATAATAATTAACTTGCTTACGTATGTATATATATTAAGTTAATTATTGTATTTATTTATTTGTTTGTTTGTTTAATTTTTTTATTCATTTGTTAGTTAATTAATTAGTTTATTTCGTTGTTCATTTATTTATTTATTTAAGTTCAGGTTTACATTGAGGGGGGGCCTCATTCACAATATAGCCAAGAGCCACAGGGAGGATAAAACAACAAAAGAAAATATAAAATAAAATAAAATAAAATAAATACAAAATAGACATAAAATAAAATAAAAAAAATTAAACAATATTTAATGCTATTAATTTAACCTTGCTGTGTTTTATTAGTGGCATAAAGCACACCTTTTACTGAAGTAAAATATTTTAAATACTGTATAACCATAAATATCAGATACACATTAGGGATTATACGCTAGTTAGGTTAGAAATATTTAGTATCGGTTCTGTTTATTGGCTCACACTAAGGGATCAGGTATCAGCGTTAAGAGAGATATCAGCACATCCCTACTTAATGGCTATTTTGACTGGAAATGGAACGAATGATAGGGTGGTCTCTGACTTTTCCATAGTGTTCTATGTGTTGTTTATTGATCTCTCATTGAAAATATGGGTGTTACAATAGGAGAAGAATAATGGGTGTTATATACACATAACCAATACACAGAAGGTGACATTGACTGAAGCATAATACCACATAAAGGTTGCTTATATATTTAGTCTCTGTATTCTTCTGTGGGCTGACTGGAATGCAGGGTTTAAAGCACTGTAGTATATGTCCACAGCATCTTGTGGGCCTGCATCATGTTTTTGTCAGTCTTAAATACAGGAGGCTTGATTCGAAACTGCAAGATGCCTAGGCGCCCATCCTTATTGATCCAGCCGACCTTCAAACGTAGAGCCCCACTTTACTTTTTAAACCGCCACAGATACAAACCGAGACTGAATACATCCGCACTGTACACTCTTTTAATTCGAAAGGTCCCTCGATTGCAAGTTCTCATTGAGATAATCGTAATAAGCTTCCATTATGAGAATAAATGAGTACATTATCACCGTCCAGAGCCTCCAGATGATAAAGCTGATGCACTGGGCTCACCACTACAATAAACGGTCCCTTTTTTTCCCTCCCCTCCGGAGACCACAGTAAATAAGAGCAAAGAGAAGAAGTGCAATTAAAGAGCCTCGGCAGACAGGGATCAGGACTTCGGGGCTGGTAATTATCAGAGACATCAGGGCCAGTGTGCACAAGCAGCGTGGTCCTGCTGAACATCAGGAGGATAATTAGCAAATTGAACAGTCCCCCTGAATGATTGCGTCTGAAGGAGCAATATTGCGGGCTTCTAGTGAAACAAGAACAAATGGGCACAGGGCACGAGCGGGCTGCAGGCTCTGTGTTTGTAATCAGTTCTGCTCCGCGAGGTGTCACTGATTCCTGTGTCCTCTGCGCAGCGGCCCGTTTGGTATCAAACACGAGATTGCTTTGTAAAAAGCATCATTCTTTGTTTAACATGCACCACCACAGCAACATCGCTGCATGCTTAGGAGTTTATCGATTCAAGGAATGGTGTCATTTCCAGGTACATAATTGATCGTCACACGGACGTGGACTGGATCTTTAACGTGCATGCTGGAAACGGGTCTATATTCCTCCAGAAGCCTCTCGACCGCGAGGACCTTGCGTGGCACAACATCTCTGTGATTGCGACGGAGTTCAGTAAGTCATGTACACACTCAGTAAACATGTTGATTTCAGTTTGCTCTTAAGATTTCTCAGTATTAATCCATTTCTGAGAAGCTGCAAACAGCATTCGGCTCAGGTCCAGCTCAAACCATGAGATCTGGCTGGGATGCGAAGCCGGCACTTCTTACTAGTCAAATCTGGATAAAGATCTTTTGAATTTAATCCAAATATTTACGCACCACCGCGACACACCACTGACTGACTATATCTCTCCTGGTCTCGTATTCACGTGTACAGTACAGGGTGCAATCCTACCCTTTCGTTATGTGTGTATATCTCAGTTTTTCAGAGCCTATAAATTAATTTATCAGAAAATAAAATAAGTGTATCAAAACACATTTTTAATTTTTCTTCTGATTACTTTTGTGCACATTAGCCTCATTCTAGTTCTGCCATCCTTCTAGTCTTAAAGCTAATGAGTAACAAAGACTGGTAGATCACCAAAGCTGTCACCAACAGCTAAACAGCATTTAAGTCTTTAATTGGTGAAAGGAAAACCAGGAAAACTCAAGCTCCATTCTTGCTTCAGATGTGAACAACCCACAGGTGTTTCTGTCCATCCTTCCACCAGTAATAATAATAATAATAATAATAATAATAGTAATAGTAGTAATACTTTGTTTTTATATAGCGCTTTTTTAAGAACCCAAAAACGCTTACAATTGTTAGTTCACATGAGTACACGAGAGCATTAGACAACAACGACATACAAACGGAAAATATGACAATACTCTTTGGAAGAACAGTTTAGGCTTGAGGCAGGTTATAAGCGAGTGTGAAGAGACATGTTGAATTTAAACAGAGAGAGAGAAGTGGACTGTTTGACCAGCGGTGGGAGAGAGTTAGAGGTAAGAAGATAGCTCATCACTACAGGTCTGAAAGGATGTGTAGCCATCAAGAACCCGTTACTGAGATAAGCAAAATGGGACAAAAAAGAATATAATATATTCTTATAATATGGAATATAATTTGCCCTAGAACACTAAAGCTGCATATGTGGAGCAAAGTTTGACAGACTAATGAATCTACATTTGTGATTGGTATTCCTCCAACCATAGAAGAAGAAAATGAAACACTAATATGACTGGATTCTTTGTAAAACTGAAAGGACGTTAAAGAATAGAAGCTATTGTGAAGAGTGGACACTAAATACTGTCTGCGTGTTGTAATTAGTTGAGGCTTCAGTGTAGTTTTCTTTTGAGAATATGTTGTCAGCTTTTTTCCCTTATGCTGAAAAATTAATAACTTATTCATTATTGGTCATTTTGTCTGGAAACGAATGAAAGGGAGGACTCTGTCTATGGCACTATACCGTATGTGTCTGGCTACTCTGGTATGGGTTTATAGATTATAGTGTGTCTGATTCCTGGTTTTGACCGATTGCAACTTGGCATTAGCATTGCTATTTACCGGTCAAACTGATGTGGTGGCTATGTGTATGACTGATCTAGAATCAGTAAGACATGTGAAATCATATAGTGTTCTATATCAGGACACAACTGAAAGGAAAGGAAGTTGATTGTACACCTTTGCTTTACATTTACATTCATGGCATTTAGCTGACGCTCTTATCCAGAGCGACTTATTCGTGTTACAGGGAGGCCAATGTGGTGTTAGGAGTCTTGCCCAAGGACTGTAGCGCACATGGGGTGTCTCCCATATGGGGTGGTAGCTCCCTGGTGGGTAGTGGTGTTATCTGCTGAGCCACATCAACCACCATTTGCTTGTGGATGTATCTTTATGAAGCTTTCAGAATGCTTGTCATTGAGTGGGAAATGCTTTCCTGATTCATAGCTAATTTGCTGGTTTGCTTGCGTTAACCCAGTGGTTCCCCAACTGGGGTACATTGAATGACATTGGAGCTGCTTCAAAAATTCTGACATTAATCTTCATTTAATTTAATGTAATACAGCCTGCTGCGCAGTTACACAGGTACGTCCTTCAGATGAGCAACACAAACAGCTCCCAAACTCATGGTCTAATAGTTTGGTATTTTTACTCTCTTATTATAAAAGATTATAGAAGTAAGTGGTCCACTCAGGCCCCGTCTGAGCACCGCATGTTTAGGAGAAACTAACAACAGTACAGAGAAACAGAATTACGCTTATCAATTGTCATTAAGGCCTGAATGATGCTTGTTTGTATGTGATGCTCGTCTTGTATTTGAGTTTATTTCAGTTTCACAGACACGGTTCAGTTAGCAGTTGTAGTGAGATATCGATTGGTGGCTGCTGCGATTAAAGCTTAGCTGCATATCGGCGTCGTGTTTACAGTGCGGTTAAACTCTTAGGTTTGTTAAGTGTTATTCATTTTAGGGTAAACATTAACAAAATGTCTGTTGTCCGCTGCCAGAGGGTACTGTTTAAGCACACTTTGTTCACCAAGGTACAAACACCATGAACATACCCTCACAGGTACAGTAATGGTCTGAACATTAAATTATGTTTAACTGCAAAACAATATGGCGCAATTAAGATATGGACATATGAGGATACCACTCCAGTGACAGTTCAGTACCACTTTCTGAGGGTTTACGTTGTGTTAAGGTGGGTTGATTTGATCGGTCGAAATGACTCACATATGCATCATCATATATTGCTCATAGGAGCGAGAAGAGGTACGACGTGTAATGAAGGAGGGGACTGTAAAACTTTGGGAACCACTGTGTCAGTCTAAGCAACAAAGTTGGAATTTAATCTAACCAACACTGTTTAACTACATGAGCTATCTGATTAGCATGAGCTGGGTAGATTGAAACCTGAGCTAGTTAAAGCAAATGAAAGCTCATTATCTCGAGCCACCTAGTTAACTGCTTAAATAGTGCTGAGCTTGTCTACTGCCATCTTAAACTGAGAAGAGGGAACAACACTGACAATGGTGTTCCTAAAGACAAATGTAGGTCTATATACTAAAAACATCAGACAGAAAATTAGCCTAGGAGATGCTTTCTGAAACCTTTAACCCCAAAATAAATACATTAGCAACATCCCAACTACTCACCAACCTACTCACAGGATTTCATTTCATATGAATGACCATATCTTGTTTGCTGTTGACCTATTGCCCCAAGCGATATGAACATCTGTTTTTCCTCTATATCACCGGTTCCTCTTCTTGTGCTTGCAGATGACCCCCAGCAGACGAGTCGAGTGCCTGTATACATCCGTGTGCTGGATGTCAACGATAACGCCCCCACGCTGGCCTACTTGTATGATACCTTTGTGTGTGAAAATGCTAAAGCCGGACAGGTAAAGGCCCATTTTAATGGACTTCAACTTTTTTTTTTTTTTTTCTCAGGCCAACATCAATTTAGATGTGCGATAGGATGAAATTAGATCAGCGCTGCTGTTTGGCCATTGGACTGGTGTGTCGATTTAAAGCAGGGGCGTTTGTTGAACACTTTGTGACCTCTATGGGACTCGCCGCCTCCGGATGGAGATAGAGATCAGTGATGAGTATTTCCCCTTCGTGGATTAGACACTGGGGCCTTTTTCTGTCATGCTTGATGAGATTATGTGTCGCGGCGGATGACAGGGCCTGTCACTTATCACAGGCACTTTATAATAACTGTCCACCTCTCCTTCAGTGCTTGACTCCAAACGCCTCCCCTGCTGTCCGTCATCGCACGGCTCACCGACCCGCCCACTGGGTGACGTCCCTCAAAAACATTTGCCACTGAGAGATCTGCTATCTGTAATCCACTTTTCAGTGCAGCCTTACTACAGCAATCGCATGGAGGAAGCATTATCCAAGAAATCTTCTGGACAGCGTGTGATCCAGACTTAAGAGTTACATACTGAGTTTGATGTAGTATGTAGACTATGGCTTACGAAATGCTGTTTCAGAATATATCATTCACTCTCCAGTCCATACAGTCCAGTCCGACAAAGGCAACATATTAATGCCACAGAAACCAACACATTTACATACAGTTCTGTAAATAAATAAGAGACCACTCTAATTTGTTCTTAAATCAGCATCTCCACATGTACAGCAGGCTCTTAGTGAGGAACAGAAGGTTGGGTTCTAGCTTTACTGGCAGATACAGTGAGCGTCTGGTTCATAAGAACAAGGTCAAGCAGCAAACACACAGGACAACACAGCTACAGACTGGCAGAGGGCCAAAACCACTCTCTACTGACCACGATGAGCGCCACCTCATTCCAATGTCTCTTAACCACCGTAAGATGACCTCAAGTGACCTACAGAGAGACTGGCGAGCGGTGGCTGGGGTGAAATGCACAGCGAGCATGGTTCTAAAAACAGGCTTCTGGAGGGTCACTAGTGATTTTCTAAATAAACAGATCTAAATACAATATCTGATCTGGAATTTGGGAGACGTGTTTCCAGTAGTGTATAGAATCAAACAGAACTGCTCATTTTGGTCCAACACAAACCCAGAACCTGTACAACTAGAGGAACTGATCATTTTCAGGTGGTCTTTTTCCAGAGCTGTATGTAGACCTTTTGAGCCAATAACAGTCCAGCGCTGCTCTTTCAGGGTACAGTTATGAGGAGTGTTTGAGCCTAGACTACTATTTGAATGAAGCACAAAACAAGACAGACAATCAGAACTGAGGATATTAACACATAGTACTCAGTAACAAAAATAGGCTGTTTAATTCTAAGCGATGGGGGTTAATAAAGCTGAAGGAAAGATAAATTATGACCGAACATCATAAATGAAGCCTACGCAGTAAAACATGTGGTCAAAAGAAAGTACTATTTTGTAGTAAATTGTTTACAGTTGACTTTATATATTATAGTATAGTATAGTATAAAGTATTTACAAAAAAAACAGCTGTTATTTTTATCCACTACTATCAGGGGCTGACTGTGCAGCCTAGAGGTAAGGGAAGTGGGCCAGTGAACGTGAAGAGTCTGGCCAGTTGCTATGCCCGACAGGCAGAAACACGCTAAACACCAGAGGACCGCTGATTAAATTTTAGACCCAGCTTACTGCTAATGTGCCCTTGAGCAAGCCATTTAACCTCAAATTGCCCTTGTTAGCCACACAAGACAACTCTGAGCTCAATCTCTGTATTGCTCTGTCCTCGGCCCTGAACGAAAGCTATGGTGTTTGTGTCCGCGAGCGGCAAAAGTCAAGAAAAACACACTTTTAAGGGGAAATGTTGCTGCACCTTACTGCGCAGTAAAATCCGATTTGCTAAAATCGGATTTGCTAAATTTGCCGCTTAAAAGGTTTGTGGAAAACAGTCACCTTGGCTTGGCTTAGCCATTTATCTGTATTTATCTCCATACTTAATGTTTTTAAGTAATCTGAAATTTTCAGCTCATGTCAAAAACGACTTGGATGACTTAAAGAAGTTATTTCATTTTACACTGAACAAGTTTTTAATAGTTGCAGACATCTTGTGTCCATCAGTCAGCATTATGCCAGTGACATCATGTTTATTGATGGCTCGTGTAACTTCCAGTTAGCAGTAGACATGTTAACGTGTTTGGCCAAACTCCTCCTTTAACAGCACCTCAGCTGAATCAAGGCAGTTGTTCTCCACAAGGCATTTAACTGCACACTACTCAGAATTCATTAAATGCGAAATGTTTCGTATTTTAAAACATATTTCTCTCGTACTTTTTCCCAGAAAATCCAAACCATAACAGCAGTGGATCCAGATGAACCCATAGGCGGGCACCGCTTCTCTTTCAGTCCGGTACCGGACAGCTCCGTGAGGGCCAACTTCTCAGTACAAGACAATGGAGGTGAGTGGCCTCGCGCAAACAATCCACCAAAGCTTCTCAGAGTCAGCGCAGAGCCGGGTAGCAGAGCCTGTCCGGAGGCTCAGCTTTTCCGACCTTCGGCTTTTGCGGATTTACACAAGCCCGGCTCCTGCAGCACTCATAACCTCTGCTGTATCTCAGTTTGTTTTGGTTTGCAGAGTTGGTGATGTCACACAACCCTAGTTGAGCCTTCCACTGAACCGGGTGCTGTTCTCTCTCCCGCAGATAACACCGCCAGCATCTTCACCCGCCGAACAGGCTTCAGGCGGTCACAGAAGAGCACCTATCTTTTCTCTGTGGTGATTTCTGATGGGGTCTTCCCCATACAAAGCAGCACAAGCACGCTGACTATTCGCGTGTGTACATGCAGCCGAGACGGCACCATGGAGATGTGTAACATGGAAGCGCTGAGTGGTTCCGCCGGACTCAGCACTGGAGCTCTGGTGGCCATTCTCCTCTGTGTCCTCATCTTGCTCTGTGAGTACCTCTGTCTGTTTTAACTCAGCACTGGCTGTTAATTTGATTTCATAGAAAGGTTTTTGAGCAAGAATATGGGCATGTGAAATAGAACAAAATGGAGGGATGTTCACCTTGATGGATGAAGTTATACCCTATCCAAAAACCGGAGATTTCTACCCCAGTGAGTTGTAGCGTTTGGGAACAAGGAAAAGCTTTATCTTGTTATATACTAACATACTAGTAGGGAAATAAAAAGACGTAAAAATGAAAATAAATGATCATATATAATTATATGCTTCATCCACACACAAAAATACTTAATTCCTTAACCACGTGAACTCAGTGGGTCTGGTACCAGATTAAAAATAAAAACAATAATATTAATAAAAATAATAATAATAATAATAATAATATAAAAAAATAAATATATTTTTTGACATATATCTATCTATATAAGTTTAGCTCCATCCACTCACAGTGATGATATAAGCATGGACTGCTTTTTGAACTATAGGCTTGTTAACAGAGCTCATTTATACACTGTACATCATATAGGAAGGAAGGACGTTGACATGTTTTCCGACGATCCTGCTATTGAATCACAGACAAATCTGACATTTCTTTCCCTGTCTCAAACACACTCAACACTTCTCCTATTCATTCCTTATAATGGTAAAACCTGACCTTTTTCTGTTTCTTGCTATGCGGGGTCGACCTGAAGAGATGGGTTCCCCCTTTTGAGTCTTGGTTCCTCTCGAGGCTTCTTCCTCTTGCTCTGAGGGAGTTTCTCTTTGCCTCTGGCGCGTCTGGCTTGCTCATTGGGGTCTTGGACCCGGATTCTCTTATGACAACATCTGTTGTAAAAAGCGCATATAAATAAATTTGCTTTGACTAGATGATATGGAACGTAATAACATAATACTTCGAGATGTTTTCAGGATACTGTTTCACCATACGTCACAATCTGGACCGTTGGTCCGGTCCTAATGACAAAAGTATAAATGAAAAAAATTGGATATACGTGTTTTTCCGATGATATTTAAGGGCTGTTTAAGCATTAGACTTGTCATTAGGAGGCCGCAGCTTTGACCCTCAGTGGTACTGTAGCCATTTTTGGCCAAGAGTCCAAGAGAACACAACCGGCCTTGCTCTCTCTCTTTTCTCTTTCGCTTCCTTGCTAGCCAACTAGCTGGAAGGTGCTTTTGGACGTGACTGAAATTGGGAAGAAAATTGACAATAAAAATTATGAACACAATGTTTTATAGCCAGTATTTTGCATACTACACTGCACTCAATCCAATAAAGCAGGATTAATTATGCTCTGTTTGTAAGGTTTGATGCCTGCATTCTGGAAGCTTGTTGTGATATATTATGATTTATCATGGTAATGACAGATACTGTCGTATTACCCCCCTATGAGCCCTTTAACAAGTTATGCCAGGTAGCTAATTTATGGTCATTTAATCTACAGATCAGAATAATATTGGATTTTTTCACATGGGTCTTTTAACAGTCCACATTATAATCTTCCACCTATGTGACCAAGACCGTTGCAGCAGGAGAGATTGCCCTGATGCTGTGTGCTGTTGCCGTGGTAATCAAAAATCAGACCCTTCTAAGTGTTCCCATGAGGACCGCGGTAAAAATTGCATTTCTTCCTCGGTCAGAGTCCACTGTACGAATGGTTTTAGGAATCTGATCATCCCTCTTTCTACCTGACTGTCGGTGTTGAGTGTAAGCACTCATCCTTCAGCTTCAGTTTGTCAGGGAAACGATGGTTCCCTTCATTCTCTCACCTGTCTGCCTGTCAGCCTGTGTTTTTGTCTGCGAGAACATTAGATTAATTACTTTTCAGGTGATCTGAAATGTGCATCTTGGGGCTGAATACAAAATAAAGGGGGAGGGGTAGGGAAAAAAAAAGCCCCGACATGCTTAAATGGTTGAACTGATAAATGCTGTGTTGTTAGCCTTTCAATCAGGACACTGTATAATAAAGGATACATTTTCATCTGGTTTTAATTAAAGCCATCTTAAATTAATTCAGCAAATATTATCACTTAGTATTTCGGAGCGGAGTTTCTTCAAATTGTGGGAAGATTGGCTCTAGCTCTCTGGATTCTGGGCCCCATGATTCTTAGGGATATTAAATTAACTCCCTTTTATGCTTCTGTATGAGAGTGGAGTGACTTTATAAAAGGGGCTTTGGTGGTAGAGGCAGCTAGATCTTACCCGAGCACAGTGTGCATCCGTTCTCTAGGTGACACGCCGTCATCCACAGAGAGTGTGTTATTGTTAAAGTGCGCCATGCGTGCATGAAACTGTGCCTGTTCCAGAACTGCGATAAGAGATTAAATCTGCGCTTAACTGAAGTCCTATATGTTTCCTGCCTGTATTCCACACTGGAGCCTTCAAAATCTTCATCCAGTGCTGCTTATTCAAATCACTGGATCACTGCTGCAACTGGCTTCCACCAAACGAGGGCTGAAAACCTGCAGCTTCCAGCTCTCAACGACTGTGAATTAAGTCTCAGTGCTCGGGTACCACATGCTTGTCACCTCTCCATTATCTGCTCCACTCACTGTCTATTTTTCTCTCTCTTTTCAGTGATAGTGGTGCTGTTTGCTGCCCTGAAGCGTCAGAAGAAGAAAGAGCCTCTGATCATCTCCAAAGAGGACGTGAGGGACAATGTGGTCAGCTATAACGATGAAGGAGGCGGAGAGGAGGACACGCAGGCCTTCGATATCGGGGCGCTGCGCCACCCAGAGGCCATGGAGGAGAGCAACAAGCTGAGGCGAGACATCCTGCCCTCGGAGCCGCTGTACCCTCCGCCCCCTCTGCGGCGGGCTGGTGCCGCACCGTCTCGAGACAACGCAGACGTACGGGACTTCATCAACCAGAGGGTGCAGGAGAATGACGGCAGCCCAACAGCGCCACCTTACGACTCGCTGGCCACCTACGCCTACGAGGGCAACGGCTCGGTGGCCGAATCTCTGAGCTCGCTGGGCTCGGCCTCGTCCGACGGGGTGCAGGACTACAACTACCTCAGCGAGTGGGGGCCCCGGTTCCGCAAATTAGCTGACATGTACGGGGCCGAGGAAAGCGACTGGGACTGCTAACGGACACCACACCGTCTGGACCCATGCGAGCCAGCGTCCTCTGAGGTGAAACACACAGCTGGAGTTATTTACGAAGTGCCCTTCTCCTTTCCACCCAGCTCCGGCAGGCAGACACCCCATGGGGACTGTTCGCTGACCATTTTCTCTCTGCAAGGCAGATGCGTTCAGACAGCACAGACGGAGTAGGAAATGACACACGAGTCTACGCAGACTTGACTGCATATAACTAACTCTTTGGAAGGAAGTTTATCACGACAAGGCATATTTCCGGATAGTCCCGGGTTCGTTTTCAAAATGTGTCTGCTTCGTGGCAACGTCGCTTTTCGTATCGCTGCAAAAATGTACTTTCGGGAAAACGCTCACTGTCTGTTTCAGACTTCCTTCCTGAGATGCACTGCACATGGCAGTTTATCAGCAGGAGCACCGAGCGTCCGTATCACTTGAAATGTTTTTTTTTTTTTTCTTTTTCTTTTTGAACCACAGGCTGGAAAGCCAGGACCAAAACCCCTGCACCAGCACCAACTCCTCCATGAATGTGTCTGGAACTAAAGCGAAAGCTACTTTCTCCACTAGACTACAGAACGATATCTCTACAGGTGTTGGTGACTGAGATCACTGTTTAGCTGTTTCCTGTCAAACCTGTGTATATTTTCAACTTTTCTTCATGTATTACAAGCCACATTAATGTGCGGCCGTGCTCAAAGCAGACGTAGTGCTTTAGGAAACCGAGGGGGGGGGGGGGGGGGGGTGTTTAATGATTGGCACGGGTTTTCATCATCCACTGCAAAACATGCCAGAAGCTTCCAATTATCTACCCTGTCATAGGCACTAAATGTGGTTTACTTGGATTTATGCTGCATTTTTGGCACACGTTTGCCTGAACTTAGCACTACTCCACATTTGTATTTCCTCCCAAGAGGAGCATATTTACAGTTACCTAATGACTTGTGCTAAGCTAAACATTGGCTTCACAGTGCTTTCACTCTACAAGCACATAAACGTGGAATATGGAAACGTCATACGCTCGGCCCAGAAAGGAAAAGTTTAGAAGGCAAACATCAGTACATCTTGTTTTCATTCAGTTCATTTACTGAACACAGGGTCAGAAGCCGTAAGCTTCATTCATCCATCTATACTTCCCGATCGTATCATTTCCCTGCGATAGTCTGCTCTTGAAATCTAACCGCCAGCCGCCACCTTTGTAAGTAATAAAAGTACAGATAATTCATTCCCTCGCTAAATGATAATCACAGCGGTCCGATGCTGAGGTATGACTGGGATGTTAAAATAAATCACCGCCCCGCTATTTTGCCCTCTGTGCCAGCCACAAAATGAGTCTGGAATTGCATTCCCCGCCTCAGTTATCAAGGGGATGAAAAGAGGTTATTTTTAAAATATACATATGATTCAACTGGGCTCCAAGCAGTAGAAGGGCAGGTAAATATTTGTGTTTTAGGTGCACGCAGCATACAGATTTCACATCCAATAATATTCCCGTGCTTTGTCGGTGATGCTGTTTGAAGAAAAAAAAAAAAGGAAAAAAAGTAAAACCAACGCTATCTGTTGTACAAATGTGGTTCTATGAAACAGTGCATTGTTGAAGTGATTTGGGAGAGTAGACGATGTCCATGTACTACTTTGCTTTAAATCCTGTGATATTTTGTACCAAATATTTATATTACACGACTAATATTCTTGAAACCTGTACGTCCGGTATTATCGTTTGAAACGTGGAGGTGTGGAACTTTCCAAGTAAACTCGTTGCAGTTCGTATGATGTACAGACGGATGACTTTCATTACAATAAATGTTCTCTTTTTACAGAAAGCCTGAGACCCACAGGTTCCTTCTTGGTCATGTGCTCGGTGGAGTTGCTTTGAACCCCTAATGCCCTGTACACTCACATCCTCACCTTCTGTTCCCGTGACCAGGTCCCTGCCACCAACCTCGTCTCCTTCCTGTTCCTCAGCCCTTTACCAGTCCTACCACAGTCATGAAGGGAGGGGGAGCCGGCCTTCTATCTACAGGCAGAACTCCAGCCCAAGTTTTCTCCAATCCCTCAGTCTGCTTTCCCTCAAAAGTACCACTACATGCTGAAGGCACAGTACCAACTCACAATACTTAGAAGCTCACCAGACAAAACACCCTGTGAGTCCCCTGTGACTGGAACGCACCTAACAGCGTGTAGTACCTCCACCAGCACCAGTAACAGCTGTGACTGGATTGGGTGTTGACTGGACAAGGTTTTGGATGTAGGCCCACATCAATGTTCAGACATTCTTACATCAAAGAACTGGTCGGTTGGGCCAGATTTGGTGGATGCCTTCCCTGCGGTTTTCCTGGGGTTCTCACAGATTTCCAAGAGAGTTCAAATCTGGGGATTCTGTGGGCCGGTCCAGATGTGTGAATGCTCCTGAATGTTCATCATGCCAATCAGTCACGTCTGCAGCCCTGTGAACGTCAGCACTGTCATCTTGGAATACAGGGATAGGAATGTTGTGTTCCTCAGTAAAATGATCAGCTACAGGAGAAACCTGGTTCTCAGTGGAGGCACCGTGGTTCAAATTCACGGTCACCTCAACCAAAGAACCCATTTCCACATAATTAAACCCCCCCAGAACATCACAGGGGGGACTCAGTTCTTAGTCTGGGGAGCCTATATACAGCAGAGATGTAACAGTACAGGTAATATTTCAGTTTTGTCTGATTTTAAGTCAGAGATCACCGTTCAGTTATTTAATCTCCAGTCAAAACCACCTTTAATCAGTTTTAGTATTAGAAAAAAGCATGTATTTAACAGAAGCTACACAGAAGCCTCAACATCTGAATATAAAATCACATTTTCTGTATTTACAGCTTCCGTCCTTCAAAATAATCAGCAGCCGCACATACGGAGTTCAGTCATGTCGTGTTTTTCACCCTCCAAAGAATCCAAACACATTCAGTGATCTCGAGGTCTGGACTTGTAGGGTGAATCTCTGGTATTCTAACCTCTTATCAGTCATGGTGAAGGTGCTGCTCCTGGTTAGATCATTTAAGGTCAGGTAGCCAAAGAAAGGAGCAGGACACACAACCATGGCTGAAGCTCTTGGTGAGCAACCGCCACCGCCGTCGCCACTCGCTCACTCTCAGCAAGAAACCACGTTCAGCAGCAAACAGAAGAAGTGATAGAAACAGAAGCAGAAGAAGAGATAACCCTGGTGCTGCTCTCCACCGCTGGAGACGCTCCTGGAGGGTAAAGGGAGGAAGTTTGATGCTGAACTCTGAACATTTCTAGCATTGAGGAGTAGGAACTGTGCTTTTCCTTGTTTCTTACAATGGGGGGCGCCACAGCTTTCTGAGGATCTGTTGCCCCCTAGTGTTCGACACACGTTGCTTAATTTTGAAAACACTGCTGTTGTTTTTTTGGTTCTTATATAATTCTATGTAAAAGAATGGCCATTAAAATAAACGGACAATCTCTGACTACACAGATCTGTGCTACACAGATTAGCCACAAAGTATGTTTTAGCAAAATCAGCTCCTGAAATCACAGCCTAAAAAAACAAATTGTATTTAATCATTAGTTAAATGTCAGTTTCCTAGTTGTCACTAAATAATAATGATTTTATTATTTAATGATTTTTATAATAATGATAATCAGAAATTGTAGTGAGTGTTAACAAGGCCATTATGAAATGATTAAATAATGGTAACAAGTTGTACTTACCTAAAAATGACCTTCTTATTTTATAGTTCTTCATGTGTAATAAGGGAGAACTGGCAGTCATGTAATAGAAACACGCTGGTAACAAGTTTCCTAAATATTACACGCACATCTTCTAATCATTAATAAACGAAAAATTAGTTATTGTATCAGTGTTTAGTAATAAAATGATTAAAAAAAAGCAGTAACAAGTTTAATTTACCTAAATTGACCCACGTATTTTATAGTTAATGAGCAGTAAGAGAGAATAATAACTGAGCACATGTGTATAATATATAATGTTAGAGTTATTAACCCAAACTCAGAGGAGTGGTTCTGCTGTAATGACCCGGTATCAGGGCTGTAGAATACTAATTCACCTGCTTCTGTTTTATTTCTGACCTGTTATGTATTTAGATGGTCAGACACCGTGTGAGTTACAGGCAGTAATTACAGTGTAACTACACGGTATTAGAGCCGTAAAATCCAAACTCCCTTATTTCCATCTAGTTCTTCCTTACTGCACCTCCATCAGGTCAGAACACCGGTTCTAAAGGGTCTTGTGCTTCACATGTAGGCCCACCTATAGACACGTACTGTTACCCAGGAAGAGATGAGACCATGATTCCCTCTGCTGACTTACTACACATAATGAACTATAAAATAAGCAGGTCGTTTTCGGGTAAGTACAACTCGTTACCATTATTCGACGGCCTTATTAACACTCACCACAATTCCTGATTTGTTATTTAGTAACAACCAGGAAACGGACATTTAATTAATGATTAAATACAATTTGTTACTGTATAATTACTGTATTATTACCTACTTATTACCGATCTGTAAAGTGCTACCAAAAACTATCCAGTCATTTGAACTTGGGTGTGTACATAACATATGCCCCTCCCCTTCCCCCAAACACTTTGCTCTGAGAGACTACACTGGAAATGCCTAGTTGTGATCACTGACTGTGGTTTCCATGAAAGACGGTAAATGAGAGACCATCAGAAGAGGCAGAGTCTCCGTAACTGTATTGGAATTAAGGCTTTAAGGCCGTGAATTAGATCATTAAAATGTCCCAAGACAGTAAAGCCATTTGAATAACACTGTTATGAAATCACTCTGTGGTGAAACAAACATTTGTTCACCTTGCTGAATGCTAACTTGCCACGCCGTTGCCAGCTGTGCTTGTTATGAAGCGGATTGTTTATCAGAGATGTTTTTCATTAACTCGCAGCAGTAACGATACATAACATAAGCTGAACACATGTTATGCAATAGCACAACAAACCCATAATAATACCAGTAACCTTTATTTATTCAGATATTAAAACGAAGCTTCTAAAAAGCAAATTCCTTTGATTAGTTTAATTGTTGCCTAATTCATTCATTAACAAATAACTTTAAAAGTCATTAGAGTGGGTGGATATGAAACGCTCTGTTCTAAAGACTCTTACTACTCTCATCATCAAAGTAACAGCTGCCCCCAGAAGGAGGTGTGGGATTGCAGTGCAAAAGGTTACCAGGATCAATAACTGATGATAAATTTAGACTGATATGATCAATATTTATTGAGCTGCACATACAGAAGTCTGTCTCTCAGTATGGCGTCGGGCCGCCGTGTTTGCTAACCCAACATTCCAGACGTCTCGGCATGGAGCTGTAGAGGTTCCTAATGGTGTCCTGTGATAATCCATCCCATGCAGCTTGAACATCCTCACACAGTTCCTGCAGATGGTGCGGTAGGGGTGGAGGTCTTCTGGACGTGTGACGTGTGACAACAAACGTTCATCTTGGCGCTGACCACGGTGCCTCCACACACGGATTCGTTGGTCGTCTCCACCAAGACTAAAGCGGGACTCGTCACTGAAGATGACCCGCTGACATTCTGAGTCACTCCATGACAGTCTGGCACGACACCATTGCAGTCTTTGGTGACGGTGACGTGGTGTTAAGGACAGTCGTGGTAACGGTCTGTGTGCATGTAGTCCTGCGTGGTGCAGCCGTCTGCCAATGGTGCTGCACTAACAGGATGACTCATGGAGGACATCACTGCTCGCTGGATGTCTGTAATCGTGGCTGTTGGGTCAGTCAGGTACAGAGATAAGGCCCGTCCTTGCTTACGTCACATGCACAGCAAACCTACCCACCAAGTTTCATTCCTGTGGGTTGATTCCTTCTGGGTGCAGCTATTTGTGCAGCTATTCGTTTGATGATGAGTGTATGTTAGAAATATGTTTTAGGCCAAAACAGCACAGTGTGTTCATAACCAGTCCATGTAGTAACTTTCTGTGAGGGAGCTTTTAGAGGTGGACGTCTGGTTCCATTCACTATGACTATACGTGGTGATTAGAACAGAGCATTTCACATCAAACCACTCTAAATGACTTTGTTTACATCTTAACCTCTTAAGTAAACAGGAATTATCCCCTTTATTCCTATGGAAAACTGACATACTGCATAGTCACAGCCCTAATGGACGTCACTACACCCTTAATATTCCATATGCACCGCAGAACCTGATGTGTTTATACAGTTTACTGGAGAAAACGGAGCAACCGTAACAAGTTCCAGCAAGTTCTCTGCACGTCATCCGCACGAACTAATCAGGCCAGTGCCCAAAGATGATTAATTTTCCATTGGCCGTAACACGATTTAAACATTAAGCCGTGCTGTATCTCCTAAAACGGCTTAAATTTGTGAGGATTGTCAACCTGCTATCGTTTCTCGATATGACTGAGACGTGATTGCCGTGGCTTGATTTCCATGGTTGCGATTGGAAGCCTTGCCCTGGCTTGTGCCTGTCACAGGATGTCAGCTAATTAGGCCAATCTATAATTGAGATCTCAGGGCTTGCTACTGGATTTGAGGCGTGGGGAAAAGGGGATTCGGTTTTAAATTGATTGGGGATCAGCTGTCGCGAGGCAGATGGTGACATTTCACACGACGCCCATTTTAACTCAATCACCCCGACACCCCGAGCACAGAGCAAATATGTACGCTGGCGCTGCGGCCTCATCTGATCCCTCTCCTGGCTTTCTGTTCAGATGCATTAAGGGGCTTCATTTTAATGCATCCTGCCGATGGACTGCTAAACTCACACTCGGTTGTGATGCACGGGGCCTCTGAACCCAAATGGCCTCTGGAAAACACAGCAGTTAACATTGTATCTAAAGGATCGTTAGGGTGCCCCTAGTGGCCACTGTGAAAAATACATGATGTTGACAAAAGTATGTGGACACTGCTTCTAATTTTAGTGTTTGGGTGTTTCTTTAAGTCCCATTGCTATGTACAGTCAAGGGCATGTCTGAAATGGAAGGTCCTGAGAGCAACAGCTGCATCAGCACCAGAAATGAGCATCAGGAGCTTCAAGAAATAGGTCTCCATGGCTGAAAAGCTGCACACAGGCCTAAGATCACTATGCCCAATGCCAAGTGTTGGCTGGAGTGGTGTAAAGCACCGCCACTGGACTCCGGAGCAGTGGAAACATGTTCTCTGGAGTGATGCATCACGTCTCACTATCTGGCAGTCTGATGGAGGAATCTGGGTTCGGTGGATGAATACAGGAGAACACTCCCTCCCGGAATGTAGAGTGCCAACAGTAAAGTTTGATGGTCTGGGTTTGGGGGTTCAGGGTTTGGGCTCAGACCCTCAGTTCCAGTGAAGGGCCATGTTAATACTACAGCACACACAGCAAGTATTTTGGTTGGTCAGTGTAGAGTAAGACACGGGAAACATGACACTTGCCGGCAGGTCACTTCTAGCCATAACTCTGGGGTGGTCAGTAGCCTAGTGGTAGGAGAGGTGAGCCCGGAACAGCAAGGCTCCACCCCACTGAGCACTTTTGGGATGACCTAGAATGAGCCAGCTCTTCTCGTCTAACGTCAGTACCTGCCCTCAGAAATGCTCTTTTGACTAAACGTCCACAGTTATAGCTGCAAGGTGGGGAGTGACCTCATAGTAATGGCCATGGTTTTGAACGAGACATCCAGCTGGTTTATATCAATGCGATGGTGTCCACATACTTTTGGCCATATACATAGTATGGCATTGGCAAAAGAACCCAACTGCATGCCAAAATTCGAAGTGCAGGTAAAATACCACTGGCAGTAGCCTATTGTAGGAGAGGTGAGCCCGGAACAGCAAGGCTGAACACACTGAGCACTTTTGGAATGACCTGGAATGAGCCAACCCTTCTTGTCCAACGTCAGTACCTGCCCTCAGAAATGCTCTTTTGACTGAACGTTCACAGGTTCCCACAGAAGCACTCCAACATCTTGTGGAAAGTCTCCCAGAAGAGTGGAGGCTGTTATAGCTGCAAGGTGGGGACTGACCTCATAGTAATGGCCATGGTTTTTGAACGAGACATCCAGCTGGTTCATATCGATGCGATGGTGTCCCCATACTTTTGGCTATTTGCATAGTGTAAGCATTGGCAAAAGAACCCAACTGCATGTCGAAATTCGAAGTGCAGGTAAAATACCACTGGCTTTGAACTTTGCTCAACACCCCCCTCCCGATCTCAGCGGATCACGAGAGCATATCAAATCAAATTCAGCTAGCGAACGGGTGAACTCCAGAGACAAGATTATCCACGCTGTACGGTCACGAGAGTGCGGCGACCACAGAGCAATAGCTAAAAAAATGTCTCTGTGGTTAATCCCTGTGATGCTAAGCTGATTGAAGGTTAGTTGTACTCTGGGCCTCGGTAATAAGTGAGCGGGAGGGAAAGGAGCTGCAGAGCAGGGTTCTATGGCTCTGGTGCTGGAGGGCTGCAGCTTTGAGCAATTTTGTGTTCTCCCTGCTCCAGCACACCTGATTCAACTTCTCCAGCTACCTGTCAATCCCCTTAATGAGTAGAATCAGGTGTAGTATAGAAAGGAAACATGGACTTGGGGGCCGTTTCCTTAAAGCACTACAACATCAGCTGCTGGAGAGAGTGCTCAAAGTGAAACCAGCTCTGCCGTCTAGCAATAATCAGTGTGCTGGAGGCTAACTGGGAAAACAAGGCCTTTGCAGGTCATTACTCTCTGGAAGGTGGAGTTGGAATGTTTGCAGGGCCTGAGCTAAAGGGCTTTACTTGTTGGTGGACAGAGGTCCTTGCATGTGAGTACTGGTCACCTTAATTAGTGCGTTCCCAATAACTATGATGTACATGACCAATGTGTGGCCAAAAGTATGAGGACACCTGACACTCAGTGGATTTTAAGTGGACCTCATGGGCTGTCTTCAGACTGTAGGCGAATCAGATTTGTTCCTTGAGTCCAGTCTTTCGAGACGACTGACCCCTCTGTTGTTTGCGGTGATCAGATTTGTGAAAATTGGACTTCACATGGTCAATAAATCTGGATGCAATCTGGATACGCCATGAATCTGATTTGGGCTGGAAGTCTGAACATAGCCATCAACTCCATTGGGAAGACTTTCCACAAGGTCTGGGAGTGCATCTGTGGGATTGGAGAGGTCAGGCGGTGATGTTGGTTGAGAAAGCCTGGCTTGTCGACAAATGTTAGGAAGATCAAGCCGAGCCCCCAGAATGATTTTATAGAGCCCCTATTCACACATCCAAGCTGAAATTTAATGGTAATTAAATGAGAAAGGGTTGCCAGATTGGGCGGTTACACCCTCCATGCTGTAGACTGGAGTACGATTCCCTACCTGGGCAACCACCCTACAGTTTACCGTGTGGTTGGTGTGGCACAACAGATAACACCACTACCTGCCAGTGAGCCATCAACCCATGTGGGAGACTGGGGTTCGATTACCGGTCTGGGTGACTATGCTGTGCTACACCAGTAAGAGTCCTTGGGCAAGACTCCTAACACTACACTGGCCTTCCTGTAATATGATTACCTTGTAAGTCGCTCTGGATAAAAGTGTCAGCTAAATGGCATGAACGAATGAAATTCCAATAAGAGTCTCTGGGCAAGATTCTTAACACTACCTTCACCTACCTGTGGAAACTTTATGTCGCTCTGGATAAGACCGTCTGACCAATGCTGTAAACATAGATGGCTTCCTGCTTAATTGGGTCAATTTTAATTGCATTGGGAGGGGGGCCACATGCTTTGGCAGGTGGAGAATATTTGGGAATCCAGTAAATTTAACAAAGCATTGATTCACACACATTCTGTTCAGTCCTGTTGGGAGGAGGCTGTTGCCATGCTCACCGGCATCAGTCCAGAGTCCAGTGGTGATGTGCTTTACACCACTCCAGCCAGCACCTGGAATTGCACAAAGTGTCGTGACAGAGCGACAAGCGACCAGTCATTTCCTATGGGAGTACACGATTGGTAGCCACAATTTAGCATCAAGCGGCAAGTAACACATCGACAGAGTGACATGGCGACAGAGCAACATGGCGGCAGAACGACAAATCAAGTCAAAATTTACTCCAGTTTTATGCAAATTAATTATGGAAGCGGTGAAGTGACATTGTAAACAATTGGCTCAAGCCACTTCTTTGGACCAGTCGTAGACATGGAGGTCCGAGGTCCCCCCAGCTTCTACTCTCTGAGCTTTTAGTTCCTACCTGTATTTGGTTCCAGGTCTCAGCAGCGTGGTGGTAAACATGGAGGAGAAGCTCATAACCACCGTTTCCTCTTTCCCCAGTTTATATGATGCGTCTTTGTACATATACACCTGTAGAAAAATGAAGTGCGGAGGAAAGTAGCAGATATTGCTAGAGTCTCTGGTATGTATTGAGGTCGCTTGATAGCTAGCTAGGTTAGCCAGCATGCTAACCAGCCAATACAGCTAGCCACGAATGCCAGGAGTTAGCAGCCTCAAACACACCCA
>CM067493.1:27241851-27252645 GCA_034552555.1 Semaprochilodus insignis
TTCGTCTGTCCCTCCATCTGTTCACTCATTCATTCGAGCATTGCTTTGACCGTCAGTTTGTTTATCTGTTTGTCCGTCTGTTCACTCGTTCCTTTGTGCCTTGCTTTATCCATCTGTTTGTTTGTTTATCTGTCTGTCCATCGGTTCACTCGTTCCTTCATGCATTGCTTTGTTTGTCCATTTGTTTTTGTCCATCCGTCTGTTCACTCGTTCATTTATACATTGCTTTGTCCGTCCGTTTGTTTGTCCATCCATAGGTCTGTTCACTCGTTCATTCGTGCATTGGTTTATCCATCTGTTTGTTTGTTTATCTGTCTGTCCATCGGTTCACTTGTTCTTTCGCACATTGCTTTGACCGTCTGTTCACTCGTTCATTCGTACATTGCTTTGTCTGTCCATTTGTTTGTTTGTCCATCCGTCTGCTCACTCCGTCCTTTGTGCATTGCTTTGCCAGTTGTTCATTCGTTCCAATCACCCGCACGTATGTTCACTTGTTTCTTTCTATGTTATGTCGTCTGTTCGTCTGTCCCTCACTCAGTACTTTGTCTGTCCGTTTGTCCACCTACTTCCTTTTGTTCACTTGTTCCTTTGCATGATTTTCCATCCAGTCATCTCCACATCTTTCCATTTGTTTCTTCAGGCACTACTTCGTCTGTCTACATGGTCATCCATCCATTCCTTTATCTATTCCTCATTGTTTCATTTACCAATTTGTCCATCCTTTCGTCTGCATCTGTCTGTTCGGTTGTTCCTCTGTGTGCTGCTTCGTCTGTTTCTTTGTTGTTTGGTCCGGTTTTCCGTCACGTAAAATATGATGTTAGTTCTGTATGAGGGGCGGAGCAGGTTAGATGTGCTGGACAGAGAGCTGTCAATCAAGCTGCACATTAGCCACGCCCACACAGTTCTCAGACCGGTCTGATCAACAGTGTTTGAGCGGTGTCCATACAAACATTCCTCATATGTTAGTTTGTGTTCATGGCGACTTGAACAGTCAAAAACAGCAACGAATTATACCTGCGTATCATTGTACCTGTGACGTGTTATCACTCGTGGCTGACTGACTCACCCCGTGTTTGACTGTTTTCGCCGCGTGTGCTGCTTTCTTCTTGGTGTCATAATGTGTCAGAATGTTTATCAGCCCCATGAAGTACACCTCTCGCTGCGGAGCCCCTAGGATGACGTGAAAGAGAGAGATGTTTCAGATCTATCAGCTCTGGTGAAGAACAAACATGACTACACTGTGAAACCAGCCAGGTCAACTTACTTCCCAGCTTTCTGGAGATCTCACGGCTTAGCTTTGGTGCTAATGTGACCGAAATTGTTGGTATTTATTTATTAAGAATTAATTAAAATGTACATGTTTGTCATATACATGTTTATGTATATACACTCATCGTCAAAAGAATAGCTGCACCCAAACAGAATCAACTGACATGAATGAAACTTGGTGTGTAGGTTTGACATCGTGAGACATGCTAATGATTCAAGTTTCACGCTTGACCGCACATGTGACGTAAGCCAGGACAGGTCTTATCTCTGTACCTGACTGACCCAACACCCACGTCTGCAGACATTCAGTGAGCAGTGATGTCCTCCATGAGTCATCCTGTTAGTGCAGCACCATTGGCAGACGGCTGCACCACGCAGGACTACATGCACACAGACCGTTACCACGACTGTCCTTAACACCACGTCACCGTCACCAAAGACTGCAATGGTGTCTTGCCAGACTGTCATGAAGTGACTCAGAACGGCAGCGGGTCATCTTCAGTGACGAGTCCCGCTTTGGTCTTGGTGGAGACAACCAACGAATCCGTGTGTGGAGGCACCGTGGTCAGCACCAAGATGAACGGTTTGTTGTCACACGTCACACGTCCAGAAGGTCTGGTATCACCCCACCTCCACCCCTACCGCACCATCTGCAGGAACTGTGTGAGGATGTTCAAGCTGCATGGGATGGATTATCACAGGACCCCATTAGGAACCTCTACAGCTCCATGCCGAGACGTCTGGCGTGTTGGGTTAGCAAACACGGCGGCCCGACGCCATACTGAGAGACAGACTTCTGTATGTGTAGCTCAATAAATATTGATCATATCAGTCTAAATTTATCATCAGTTATTGATCCTGGTAACCTTTATCTTCCTTCCCAACAGACCTGCAATCCCACACCTCCTTCTGGGTGCAGCTATTTTTGATGATGATGTATGTAAGATAAGCAGATTCTTCTTTCCTGCTACTGAGTCTGTTTTGAACTGACTCACCAGCTCCACTCTGGATGGCGTACACATCAACACATGGGTCAAACTCTCCTGGACCGAAAGGCTTCTGGCTGCTCATGTAGCCTGCGATTCCCTCAGGTGAGGTGCTAAGAGAGCCTACAGCCGGGGAACCAGAGGAGACGCCATTCTCTGGCTCTTCTTCCTCCTCACACGGTGAGTCCCCATACTCCTCCTCTTCCTCTCGCTCTGCTCTCTCCATGTCGTGGATCCCCAGCAGCAGGCTGTAGTCCATGATCTTTAAACGTACCAGGAACTGTAGGACCACCAAAACACAAAACACAATGCACCACAGTGCACCATTAGAGCCACATTTTCAGAGGTCACCATGTCTACAACACACATATAGAACCACCAGTGAACCTACACGTGTCTTCTCAGTGTATATGGAATGCTGATGATGGAAAATCTGGAAAACCTGGAAATACTAAGTTTTCTTTGGGGGACTATTTTTTTTGCCTCACAGCTCCCTGCAGCAGCATGTATCCCTCCACCATGAATGGAGTTTAAGGCTGAAATCTTCTCCAGACTATCATAAACAGCGTCTCAGACATCAGGCAGCGTATTCAGAACCACCTCATGTAGGAACTTTCTGTGAGGGAGCTTTTAGAGGTGGACGTCTGGTTACCTTCACCACCACTGTGAACAGCTCTGACTCGGTATGCGTCTCTAGAGCTGTGTATCTATGAAGGGTGTTTATAAAGTAGAATATATAACACATGTCATTTGGTCGGGGGTGCCCAGACTTTTGCATATGACTGTGCATAGCTCTGTCTGGCTAATTAACCCAGTCCATCTTTGTGTGAATCATGCTCATGCCTGTTTTAAACAGTCTATTGTTGATTTTTATCACTGATCTGATACATGAACCTCAAAAACACATTTTACTGACATCCGAGTTATTTCAACAGAAAGGGTCCCGCGTGATAAATGCCTTTCAAGGCCGACTGAAAACACTCATCATCAAGGTTTCAGGTCTGAAACACTTTCACGTCTTCCTTCATTTGTGCGGGTTTCCGGCTGTTGTTTTAACAGGATCTACATGTGTCAAAAGTTGACGCTGATCACAACAAAAAAAATATTATCTTTCCGTTAGAGTGAGAGAGAGCCACGTCGTCCTGCGGCTAAAGGCTGTTGTGTAACCCGCTCTGACCTCCTAATGACCAGGAAAGCTCCTTCTGTCTTTACAGTGGTGGTGGTGGTGGTGGGAACCAGGGGTCACCATGTCGACAACACACATGTAGACACTTAATTGACACTATATCTAAACCACCAGTGAACCTACATGTGCCTTCTGAGTGTTGTATGGAATATTGATGATGGGAAAATCTGGAAAACCTGGAAATAGTAAGTTTTAGTCAAGTAAGTAGGAGTCACATTATTATGAGCACTTCCTACTTTTCACTGCGGCAGCGTGTGGCTCATGAAGGAAGCCATTTTTTTCGTGGCACTCTCTGGGCTCACTCATCCCCATGGAAGGCCCTCTCAAGCGATCTGGGATTGAATCCGTCCTTGCAGATGACGTACACCCATTCATGCTGATTGTCCTCCCTGGGACGGATGTGATCTTCCAGCAAGACAATGCCACATGTCACACGGCTAGAAATGTCCCACATTGGTTGGAAGAGCATCACCAAGACCTCCAAGTACTACCCCAGCCCCCTAATTCCCCAGACTTGAACCCAGTTGAGCATCTGTGGGACCACCTCGATCGTCATGTTCACTCTATGGGTCCTCCCCAACGCCCCCTCAAGCAGCTGTGGGATGCACTGCAGTCAGCATGGCTCCAGATACCTGTGACAATCTACCAGGACCTTACTGAGTCTCTCCCAGCCCATCTAGCTGCTGTCCGTGCTGCACACGGTGGTCACTCTGGGTCATAATAATGTGACTGGACTGTGTATTTTCCACCTCTGTAAACAGCACTTCTTAAAATTGCGGGTATATGGCTTTCTGGTCATTTGCAGTACATGTAAACATCGTGAATGACTCGCCTCCACATCTCTGTTCAGCTTATCCATGAGCTTCTCCGTCTCCTCGTCACTGATGTAAATTCGCTGCATGTTGTTCCTGAAGTCCATGTCCTTGAAGGTGGGCAGTTCCTTCTCCTATAACACTCAAAAAACAGGTGTTCACGTTTACTGTTGTGTGTCAATGTTCCTGACTGTTGTCTGATGTCTCACTGATGCCTAGAACCACTACAGGATATGACAGATAATTACAGGTGTAAATACATAGACACCAAAAAAGCATTCTGCAGCCTAACATATGTACCAGTTAACACTCAGTAGCAGTAATGCTAACCAATCAGTACTCAGTAACAGTAATACTAACCAATCAGCTCTCAGCAGCAGTAATGCTAACCAATCAGCACTCAGTAACAGTAATACTAACCAATCAGCACTCAGTAGCATGTAATGCTAACCAATCAGCTCTCAGTAGCAGTAATGCTAACCAATCAGTGCTCAGTAGCAGTAATGCTAACCGATCAGCTCTCAGTAGCAGTAATGCTAACCAATCAGCTCTCAGTAGCAGTAATGCTAACCGATCAGCTCTCAGTAGCAGTAATGCTAACCAATCAGCACTCAGTAGCAGTAATGCTAACCAGTCAGCTCTCAGTAGGAGTAATGCTAACCAATCAGCTCTCAGTACAGTAATGCTAACCAATCAGCACTCAGTACTTTAATATCTTACCTTCTCTTTATCACTTGCTTCACGAGACACCAAAGAGCCCTATAATCAGAAAACATTAAATATACTGTGTATGGACTGTATAAATTATTTGCTAATTCAAAATATTAAATTATAATATTAATATTAGCCAGTAATGTATCAGATACTAGACAAGAGTTATGACCATACATAGATCATCTGTTGGTGCAAACGTAGCTGTGTTTATACAGTGTAGATATACTGTGTGTGGGACAGTCATTGTGTTGGGCTTGTTTTGGGACACTCAGGTGCAGTATGTATACGATGCAGTGTATAGTGGAAGAGCTGGAGGAGGACAGGGACAAAGCAGGCCCATCAGGTCAAGGCCTGACCTACATAAGACGCATGGTAATTAAAAGCTGCCACTGTTGAACATAAAACGACCCACCCATTACAGCAGAGCGGCCACGCCCGTCCCAGGGAAACCAGTGTGATATGCATGCCCTCTAGTGGTCAATCTAGGTAAGAGCGATACTGTGGGTTCTAATACTGGTAGCACTGTGAAAACCCCTGGGAACCTGGTGGGTCATTCTCAGCACTGCAGTGACACTGGCGTGGTGGTGGTGTGTTAGTGTGTGTGGTGCTGGTGTGAGTGGATCAGACACAGCAGTGCTGCTGGAGTGTTTAAACCCTGTGTCCACTCACTGTCCACTCTATTAAACACTCCTACCTTGCTGGTCCACCTTGTAGATGTACAGTCAGAGACGATAGCTCATCTGCTGCTGCACAGTGCAGTGTTGGTCATCCTCTAGTCCTTCATCAGTGGACACAGGACGCTGCCCACAGGACGCCGCCCACAGGACACTGTTAGCCGGATAGTTCTGGTTGGTGGACGATTCTCAGTCCAGCAGTGACACTGAGGCGTCCAGCAGCACTGCTGTGTCTGATCCACTCACACCAGCACAACACACACTAACACACCACCACCACGTCAGTGTCACTGCAGTGCTGAGAATGATCCACCACCCACATAGTACCTGCTCTGTGGTGGTCCTGTGGGGGTCCTGACCATTGAAGAACAGGGTAATACAGTACACAGAGAAACAGATGGACTACAGTCTGGAACTGTACAACTACAGAGTGTCCTATATGGTCAGTGGAGCTGATACAGTGGACATATATATGTGTGTGTATATTAGCACATAGTAATGATCTGCAGACGTCCTCCATTCTGTAAGAGCATTCAGGGAACATCACTGAACTGTGTTTCCTCCCACCCTACCTTCAGGTCATACTTCCTGTGGATGATCAGCCTGTGACTGAACATGTTCCTCGTGACAGTGAGGTATGTGTCTTCATTGTCCACAGTAACTCGATACATGCCGAGGAACTCGGGGAGCAGGGTGATGCCGTGGCACGTCACGATGTGCTGAAAAGCATAAATACCAGACTGATGTCTCACGAATGCCAGAAAACGTGCTGTACATACCGTATTCTGGAATGATGGGTTTGTTTACACAAGCGAAATCTGCTCGCTATTATACAAACCCATGGAAAAGCAGGAGGAGCGGAGAACTGCAACCTTTTGGACGTACAGAGTAGAGCTAACCAGATATACAACATCATTTAGAGGGAGGATTGGTGTGAGGTGGTTCAGGTGTTCTGTACAGTGGTGGTGAAATAATAAGTTTCTTTGGGGGACTATTTTTTGTGTATCCCATGTATCCCTCCACCATGAATGGAGTTTAAGGCTGAAATCTTCTCCACACTATCATAAACAGCGTCTCAAACATCAGGCAGCGTATTCAGAACCACCTCATGTAGGAACTTTCTGTGAGGGAGCTTTTAGAGGGGGACGTCTGGTTACCTTCACCACCACTGTGAACAATTACGATTCAATGGTTCTATGGCTCTGTGGACCTATAGGCTTCACTGGTTAGCCTTGTGACCGGAGGGTCACGGGTTCGATTCCCTGAACCAACAGAACATGACTGAAGTGCCCTTGAACAAGGCACCCAACCCCCAACAGTGAATGGCTGGGGGACCCTTGTCGTGGGCTGGAGGTTAGAGAGGTTATCCTTGTGACCGGAGGCTCACGAGTTTGATTCCCTGAACCAACAGAACATGAATGAAGTGCCCTTGAACAAGGCACCTGACCCCCAACTGCTGCCCACCGCTCAAACGTGCTTACTGTCCACTAGTGGGTGTTTCTCTGCACGGAAGGGTGGGTTAAATGCGGAACACAAAGGGTTCTAAGTTCTAATTCATTACCATTTAATCATGCAGACATTTTGGAACATTTGATGAAACTCTTTAACCCTCTGCTGCTAGTAAATGACGGCACACCTGGTGGTACTCTGACAGGATGTGATGCATCTCCTCCACTTCTTCGCTGGAGATCTGCCTGATAATCAGCGTGCGGTCATACGAGGTCAGCAGCAGCCTCTCTTCCTGGCTGCTGCCGTCCTTAATGGGCGGACTGCGGGCTAAAGAGACCTACAGGGACGAAAACACAGAACAAGAAACCTCAGTAATGTTCAGCACCTCAGGAGATCGGTAGATGGAGCTGCAGGACAATTCAGCCCCACTTATGGCTAACAAGTGCATTCAATGAAGCACATAGCCTTGCAGTCTCCATAGATGCAAACTGGCAGTAGAGAGAAGCTCAGTGACTTTAAATGGGTCTCTATGGTCGAGCAGCTGCACACAAGCCTAAGAGCACTAGGTGCAATGCCAAGTGTCGGCTGGAGTGGTGTAGAGCTCCACCACTGGACTCTGGAGCAGTGGAACTGTGTTCTCTGGAGTGATGGACCATGCTCACTATCCAGCAGACTGATGGAGGAATCTGGGTTTGGTGGATGAATCCAGGAGAACGCTCCCTACCAGAATGCAGAGTGCCAGCAGTAAAGTTTGGTTGGGGGGGGATAACGGTCTGGGGGGGGGGGGGTTCAGGGTTTGGGCTCGGACCCTTAGTTCCAGTGAAGGGTGGTGTTAATGCTGCAGCACACAAAGACATCCTACACAGTTCTATGCTTCCAGCTTTGTGCAGCAGTTTGAGGAAGAACCCTTTCCTGTTCCAGCATGACAGCATGTGTCCCTGTGCACAAAGCCAAATCCATAAAGACAAGGACTGAGGAGTTTGGTGTGGAGGAACTGCACAGAGCCCTCACCTCAACCTCACTGAACACCACTGGAATAAAAAGGAATGTCAGTTGTGAGCCAGGCGCTTTCTTTCAACTGAATGGACACAAATTCCCATCCCAATACATTCCTAAAAGCTTTCCCAGAGGAGTGGAGGCTGTCGTAGCTGCACAGGATTAGGCTGGTGAGCCTCACACTGGAATCATTAGTACTGAGCACACCGGATCGTTTTTATGCAAACACTCATGCAAATGTGAGAGTGGATGGTTGGTTGGTTGGGAATGGCTTTCCTCTGAGGGAATGCATTTGACAGGGAAAAGGATTTGATGCTGACCTCCACATCTGCACAAACAGAATGACAGGTAATCCAGTTCACGGACTAGTAAACAGTATACTGCACCATGTACCTCACAAAACAACAAACAGGTAACAGTTCTTATACTGGAGGCTTCATGTAAGACACCCTGATTATACCTCCGCCCGGTCACAAAGAATAAGCTCACCGGACAAAGAATGAGCCCCCTTGTGTGCTTAAGGTGGTTGTAGCTTCAGGTTCCTGCAGATGGCGCAGCACGAAGATGATGGGGCTATAAATCCCTGAGGGGTGTGAGTGACGGGATCCATAGATTGGGAAGAGGTGCTACAGTGCAGGGAATGTCTCGTTCCATGTGTGGAAAATGGCTCCAGAGCACTTCCCCGGCTGCTCCCGTTTCCTCCCACAGTCCAAAGGCATGCTTTCAGGTGAACTGGTGTTGCTAAATTGCACCCCCCAGATGTGAGTGTGTTTCCTGTTTTCCGTCCAGTGAGCACTGGGATAGGCTCCCCCGGTGACCCAGAAGGATAAACGGCTCAGAAAATGAATGAATGAATAGAAATACTCCATTTTGGTCGTTTTTTTGCTGTTGCTGTTTATTTAAAAATGTCAGTTGTTTGTTACATTGTGCGTAATGGTAATGATGAATGGACCAATAGAAATAATCAAAAAATCAAGGACCATTTTTCCTAGCATTAAGTGTGTTTGTGCTGGTAAAAACACCGTATCTCATATATTCATGCACTTCACACTGTTGTATTTACACATGCTCACCAACAGATGGCACCGCACCGGTTTACATCCTTACTGTAAATGCTAATAACTGTTACCATAACTGCAACCAGCTGAAATGACACAAATCAAGCAATCGTAAGACCTACAAGCACAGCATCACAGTTCCTACCTGATAGTCGTGGTCCTCAATTCCAAATCGCTCTCGGAGGTTGCGGAACACCTGCGGGCAGTACTCTTTGAACTTGAAGTGTCCTGGAAGATTTTCCCTGCGTCCAACATGAAGAGTAAAACAGGTCAGCGTGAAGTTATTCTGCAATTGCTTCTGTGGTTTCTGACACTGTATCTTATCTATGAGTATGGATAAACATGCATTAGCTCCTATTAACAGTAGCAGCATCCAGAGAAGGACTATGGAATTCTGAGAACATGATTGGAATTCCTCATTCATGTCTATAACCAGGAGCTGGACTGATGGCCAGAGTGAAAAGAACATCACTTTAGTCCATCTGGAGATTCTAGATATGGTTAGACCCTGGATGTTCTAGATATGGTTAGACATGGAGGTTCTATCTGTGATTGGATTTGGCATGGACTGGACGAGTTTCTGGATGTAGGCCACATCAATGTTCAGACAAACTAACATCAAAGAATTGCGCAGTTGGTCCAGATTTGGTGGATGCCTTCCCTGGCACAATTCCGAGGAGAATTCCCTGTAGACTGGGATTTTTTTGGGTCCGTACGCTTCCATACACCTGCAGATTCAGCTACTTCCTTCACACTACGGTCTTTGGCACACCCAAATGCAGTCACTGCTTTTAGCCAATCATTAACATCTGCTCTGGAGCCATTTTCCACACATGGAACGAGACATTCCCTGCACTGTAGCACCTCTTCCCAATCTATGGATCCCGTCACTCACACATCGCAGGGATTTATAGCCCCATCATCTTCGTTACTACCACTTTAAACACCACCAAATGTATGTGTTGTTTGACTTGATTTAAAGGTGCCAGTTGCCCATTGTGTGTTATGGCGCCCTCTGGTGGAGAAACACCACACTGCTAAACAGGAGTACCACAGCATCTATACACTTCACATATTTCAAACTGCTGAAAAGCAGCTAATTCTGGACTACATCAAGGACCACCTGGAGGAGGCAGGTAAAGCAGGATGGGGGGTTAATGCAAACACTGACTGACCATCACACATCAAAGCATCAGTGAACAGATCAAACAGATTGTTTCTGACTTTGTGGGTAAATAGACACAATATAGAAATATGTATACATGCACTCGTGACATATAAACTCTATTTCCTTTATAGTAAACGTGTTTTGGCTGGTTTGTGTTTATGAACAGAGACCTACAGATGCAGTACAGTAGGAGGAGAAACTCATTAGTGATCCTGTTTAAATCAAGTTCTTATTAAACTTAAACTTGTAACGAAGTCACAAATAAATCTTAAACTGAAACTTCACTTATTTGCAGAAAGTTACTTTATAGTTCTAGCTAATGGAACCTGTTCTCCTTCAGTGTTCTGTGCTGATGGTGATTGTAATAGACGTCAGTGTCAGACTAATTACTGATCTTCTATTAAAGACTGGTGGACTGAGAGACACTCGAGTCTCTTCACCTACACTGAGCTGATTAAGAGTCTTGTTCCAGAAATGATAAT
>CM067493.1:27253024-27277337 GCA_034552555.1 Semaprochilodus insignis
ACAGACCTAGGATCTACTCTAACTCAGCTACATGGTTTGTGTACTTCGGTCTCCGCTGGTCATAAATAACAATAGCCACCCTTTATTACCCTTGAATGACGGGGATGGATCGCAGCAGATGGAGCAAATGCTCCGCGTACAGCCTGTTCCAAAGTGTGTGCCACAGTGCTGCAGTCTCAAAATCCTCCAAACAGCAGCCGTATCGGAATACCAGGACAGATTACGGCTTACAGAAAGGCCCTTTGTGCAGCGTTTTCGCTCAGTCATGTAAACAAGCGCCGAGCCTTATGGGTCCCTTATAAAGACGTACGCTGGATGTAAGTCTGCTTTTCGACCTCTTAAGCCGGATGCAGGCTTACATTCCTCACTCTTCCAGTGAGGGAATAACTCAGTCGGTCTGCACTGTTTTCCTTCTAGCTTTAACAAGCAAGAAGTCCGGGCTTAAACAGGGAACAGAACAATCAACACAGTAAAGTTTGAGTGAGCTCAACGCTAACAGAGAGGCTATTCCAGAGTGGACAGAACTACAACAGAGCTACTGACATTGAGCTTAAAGGCTGCATAGTCTGATGATTGTTTGGGATGTTTAAACGTTCTGGGAAACAATGTTAGATCCCCAGTGCAGGCTAACGTGGGCCTGCCAAACACTGATTTTGGGTGTTCAGTTGCTTGCTGTCTGCAACCTCACCACTAGATGCCACTAAATCTTCCATACTGCACCTTTAAATTGAAAATAAACTGATATAAAAACACAATATTTTGTTTTTCCGTATGAAATTAATTGCTTAATTTGAAAATATTTGCTGATTCCAATTATAATGCAGGTTAACACCGGCCTAGCCAGCTTAAGGCATTCATATCAGGTTTTACTAAACACTGGACACCCCTCCCTTCCACCTCAATCCCCAAAGCAGTTGGGACAGTGTGTGAAATGCTAATAAAAACAAATAGCACTGATCAACAGATTCTGTTTAAGATGCATTAAAGGAGCAGTATGTAAAATTTAGGGGGGATCTATTACTGTAACTGGAACATAGTATATAAACCTATGTGTTTATTAGTGTGTAATTGCCTTGTTGTGTTCTGGTTAGCTTAAAATAAGCCTTCATATCTACATAGGAGCGGCTCATCTTCCAGCAGAGACTACCACCGCCATGTTTCTACAGTAACCCAGAACAGACACAACACACACTGGCCGTAGAGAGAGACTCTCACGCTGTTATATTGAAGCAGCAGCTTGAATTAGGTGGTGCTATAACACCGACTGGAAGGGGTAGAAAGAAGGAGACTCAGTGCTGCCGGTGCTAGCTAACAATTTTGTGTCGTGAGAAGCTTGAGAACCCAAACTTTGACAGATGGAGGGTCATACTTACTATATAGTACAAGAAAAAACAGGTTCTAACACATGTTTGGAAAGGGATGGGTATTCAGTTGGTTGCAGTTTGCAACCTCAGCACCAGATGCCACTAAATCTTACATACCGCACCTTTAAATAAAAAAAAACGTAAATAAAAACATGGTCTTTTGTTTTTTCTGTACGAACTTAATTGCTTTTTATAAATATTTGCTAATTCCAAATATAATTCCTGCAACACGTTCCCAAAACAAAGCTGGGTGCCTGTTTATGTCTGTGCTGCATCAGCTTTCCTTTTAAAGCAACAGTATGTAATAATTTTATCTGAAAATAGCAGCTTTAGAACCACTATCATGGTACTATGACTAATAGTAGGGAGAACAGCGTCTCTATCATTCCCACTCCGGGCGTGGAACGCCTGCTATAGCGCTACATAACTACATACATAACTTTTGACCTCTCACAAGAACTGCATAGTGCTTTACGGTACCACATCACACATCAACAACTCTGGCTCTTCAGCAGCTATAAGAAGCTAGCTCAGTATTCCCAGCATGGACATCATGGCATTGGCCGAGAAGAGACGGAAGAAGGCATTCTAGGAGGAAGTGAGGACGGGAACAAGAGAGAGTGACCAAGCGAGAGACCGAACAAGAGGAGACCCCAAGAGCAAAGAATGCCAAATGTTCCACATTGCTCCTTTAATCTCCCTCAATAATCATTGTGGGGATTTTCTTAGCCATTGCTCTGCTATCTAGGCCTTACGGGTCCTTCATCCTGGTATTTTGGGCTTCATGATGTCCCACACACTTTCGATGTGGGACGGTTCTGGACTGCTGGCAGGCAAATCTAGTACCTGCACTCAGTTGAGCTGTTGCAACATGCAGAATGAGGCTATCCTGGTACATCATCCCCGTCACGCCGCACATCACTCCTCAGTACCTCTTACAGCAAAGCAGCTCCATATCATGATCCTCCCTACTTCCTGGAATCACATGCACGGCTCTGCTGTCTCCAAGAACTACAACCTGAATGATTACCAAAGCCTGTAGAATTGTTTTAACTATGGTTTCATCTGATCAGAGAACATTGTTCCAGAGGAATGTCTGCTTGAGTTCTGTGTGGGCTGTCTCGTTCGAATGCCTCATTGGATGTGTGGAAAATGGCTCCAGAGCAGATGTTAATGATTGGCTAAAAGGAGTGACTGCATTTGGGCGTGTCAAAGACCATAGTGTGAAGGAAGTAGCTGAATCTGCAGGTGTATGGAAGCGTACGGTCATACGGGTCTACCAGCAGTGGCTAAAATCCCAGTCTACAGGGAATTCTCCTCGGAATTGTGCCAGGGAAGGCATCCACCAAATCTGGCCAAACTGACCAATTCTTCGATGCAAGAGTGTCTGAACATTGATGTGGCTACATCCAGAAACTCGTCCAGTACATGCCAAATCCAATCACAGCTGTTATTGGTGCTGGTGGAGGTGTTACATGCTCGTAGGTAAGTTTCAGTCACAGGGAACTCGTTTATTGTTCGGTGTGTGTATATATATAAAGAATAACACTGTGTAAATTGTTATGTATTTTTTCCATACTGTTCCTTTAATATCCAAAACTATCTTTCTGCCTTCCCTAAAATCCCACCCCGCCCCCACAGACCAAACCTTCTTTAGTTGCATGTCATTTGAATCATCCAGATGCATATTTGAATACGGTGAGCTCAGGTAAGGTGGAGCTCTTCAGCTGTGCACCTTCTTTATGCTGCTTTCATCAGCCAACGAGAACGTGTGCTGGATATGAATACATGTTTCTGATTATTACCTGGACTTTAAAAAACAGTGAGTGGCTGCTTATTAAAGGGCCCATCTGTTTTTCAAAACAAACATGATTTAGTCATTTAAACATTGCTAAAGGCGCTACTTCATTTGGTTTGCTTCCCTTTATAACATTTGTGCTTCTTCATGTACCACAGAAACAAGTAATCACTTTTTTTTATCACTGTGCCTTTAAGACTACATGAGCTCTGCTCTGATTGGCTGTCCTCAAAATAAAGGAGTGAAGCCCAACACCTGTAGTCTGCCAAGGTGAGCTATGTAAGAATGCTGGTTCTGATTGAATTTCAAAGAAGAATGGATTTACATACTCATCCCTGAGTTATAACGAGTGTTTGACTGCAGGCTGCTTTTGGAATGAGGGCAGCCAATCAGAACAGAGCTCGTTTACACGTTGGCAGATTAAATGCTAGAGACATAAAACCCACAAGGGAGCGTCTTTATAGTAGCCCTTCTGCTGTTGCAGGATTCTCAGCTCTCGTATACGCGCCTGCTCAGTGAATCTACCTTCAAAGTTCATTTGGTCTAAATGAGGTGCTGTGCAAGCGCTGAACACTCGATAGCTAGCTAGGTTAGCCAGCATGCTAACCAGCCAATAAAGCTAGCCATGAATGCAAGCAGTTAGGTTTCCGTACTAATTCGATGGTCAGTAATAATATGGGCTTTAAAACCTAAGACCTTGTACCCGCCCACACGCAACAACGTCAGCAATCCTGAACACACCCACAAGAGACAAGCGACGTAAGTGACTTGACACCTGCTAGTGTGAACACAGGGTAAGAGTAGATCCTGATTAAGTTTTCCTTCAGCTAGGAAAATAAATATCAATACATTTGATCATCAAATCCATAAGCACAACTCAGTGTTACTGATAGACGGCTATCGAGGTTCGTGTTCAGGGGGTCGTACTTGTTGAACAGGTGGTTGTTGACCTTGATCTTGCTGTTGGCTTTGAAATCATCTGGAAGCAGCATGACGGGTACAGGCACCTGAGAGAGGTCGTTCACCTGTCCGGGGTAAACGACACAGAGTTAAACAGCATGTTCACTAGGTGTCCAAAACTATCTAGAACATTTGTCAGTTCAGGTTCTTTAAGCTCCATGAAAAATCAATGACATTCAAACCTAAAGTCACCATGCCCAGTGCCAAGCATGAGCTCCACCCAGCACTGGGCCGTGGAACTGCCCTCTCTGGAGTGATGGAGCTCCATCTAGTACCTTTAGGATGAGTTGGATGACTCATTATTTAATTCATTATTTTGATAAAACAAATAATTATTTCTAGATATCAAGGCTGTATTTCTAGATAAATAGCTTTTGAGATGTTCAGTCAATATTGTGAAATAAATATTTCATTATTTTAACACAGTAAATAATTTTGGTCCAAAAAATGTTGTTGTTTTATATATTCAGGCAACAACTCGAGAAAAATCTGCTTTATTTGAAAGTATTTGGTGGACATTTCAGTTATTATAGAATTATTCCTACAGAGTTATTATTTTGAGAAAATTGGTCATCATGTCAAGACACTAAGTCGGTATTGTTGTGACCCGGTTCTGGCTGGCACTGCCCTCTAAAAGCTCAGCAGGTGTGGCAATATCGATGAGCTACTATTTCAAGATATTAATCCATATTTCTAGTTGATTAGCTATTAGTTGGAGATATTAGGTGAGTATCTGGAGAAAATGATTTATTAGAACAGTACTTTAAGAAATCCAGTCTTTTGAGATATTAAGTCATTGTTATTATTTTGACATACTAAGTCAACATTCTGATGCAGTAACCTGATTTGTCTCCTGGATCTGGTTGGAATGTTCTTCGATATGAACCTGCACATCAGGAGGCTGTTAATTGGTTAATGGGTTGAATCAGGTGTGTTTAGTGGGGGGAAGGAGCAGTGTTGGGGGGGTCAGGACCCCCTGCAGGGAGAGAGAGAGAGAGAGAGAGAGAGAGAGAGAGACACAGGACTTAAAGGGGGACTCACCGTGTGGTTTATCCCCCACATGAAGACGCTCAGGACCGGGTCGCTCGCTCTCAGCACCTCCACCTTCTGCTGCACAAAGTGCTTCTTCTTGCTTTTGGTCCTGGAGAGTTTGAAGCCAGGATTCGAGACGGCAGCCGACTTGCTGGGGGAAGCCATGAGCCCTCACACAGTCAGGGGATATCAGCGACAGAGTGACCTACAGAGCAGGCCAGATTTCAGCGCTGTGGAGCAGACATCTCGGCATTCTTCTGAAGACCTCTGAGATGACCCTCCTTTCTTCTGTGAGCGAGGTCCAGGCCGTGGCGGAGGTCAGACGCCTCTCAGTGAAATGTGAGGAGCAGGTAGGTGCTGGTGGCTCCGTAGTGGGCGTGTTTCGTCTCAGAGCTCAGCCTCAGATCTGCTGAAACGCCGTGTATCTATCAGGAAGCTGAAGCTGTAGAAGATCTAGAAGCTCTGTAACGTGAGAATGGCGGTCTGACAAGGAGGCACTGCACAGTATCTGTGGTACCAGCAGGTCCACATCCATGAACCGAGTCCTTGTTCCCGCTTTGGAATGTCACTGCTGAAAAATGCTAGTGGGTCATTTGATCTACATGTGACTCTCTCTCTCTCTCTTTCTCTCTCTCTCTCTCTCTCTCTCTAACGCTCTCTCTCTCTCTCTCTCCCTCTAACTCTCTCTCCCTCCCTCTCTCTCTCTCTCTAACTCTCTCTGCCTCTCTCTCGCTCTCGCTCTCTCTCTCCCTCTCCTTCTCTCTCTCCCTCCCTCCCTCTCTATCTCTCTCTCTCTCTCTCTCTCTCTCTGTATTAAAGGTTCTAGATAGAACTCTGTACAGCGTTTACGTATTGCTTTTCTGGAAAGAAGTTACACTAGATGTGGAACATTGCTGTGAGATTTTGATTAAGAATGATTGAGGTCAGGTACTGATGGAAGATTGGTGTGAGGATTTGATTGAGCATAAGTGAGGTTAGGTACTGATATTGGAACATGGCTGTGAGGATTTGATTGAGAGCATTAGTGAGGTGAGGTACTGATGTTGGAACATTGCTGTAAGGATTTGATTGAGAGCATTAGTGAGGTCAGGTTCTGATGTTGGAACATTGCTGTGAGGATTTGATTAATCATTAGCAAGGTTAGGTACTGATGCTGAACATTGCTATGAGGATTTGAGTGAGCATTAGTGACATCAGGTACGGATGCTGGAACATTGCTGTGAGGATTTGATTGAGCATTTGGTGAGGTCAGGTACGGATGTTGGAACATTGCTGTGAGGATTTGATTGAGTATTAGTGAGATCAGGTACTGATGTTGGAACATTGCTGTAAGGATTTGATTGAGAGCATTAGTGAGGTCAGGTTCTGATGTTGGAACATTGCTGTGACGATTTGATTGTGCATTAGTGGGGTCAGGTACTGATGTTGGAACATTGCTGTGACGATTTGATTGAGTATTAGTGAGGTCAGGTACTGATGTTGGAACATTGCTGTGAGGATTTGATTAATCATTAGCAAGGTTAGGTACTGATGTTGGAACATTGCTGTGAGGGTTTGATTGAGTATTAGTGAGGTCAGGTACTAATGTTGGAACATTGCTGTGAGGATTTGATTAATCATTAGCAAGGTTAGGTACTGATGCTGAACATTGCTGTGAGGATTTGATTGAGTATTAGTGAGGTCAGGTACAAGGTACTTTTGAATGCAGTGCTTTATTGACAGTTATGTCAGATATTGTAAGTACAAGCCGAACAAAACATGAAGACAATTTTCAATCAGACTTTGAAGATCACAGACTTTAGTTCCTCATTGTCATTTATTTGATCCCCAGAAGCTGCGACTCAGCTCTAGAAAAGATAAATAATAACAAACGTGTAAAAAAGGAAATATCAATAAATAAATGTCTTGATTTTAAGTTAGGAATATAGACTGTAAGAAAATAGGCTATACAAAGTTTCTCTCGTCTGGAAAACCGAGAATAATGATGCGTACAAAAGTCTGTGTATTATATGTAATGCATTAAATTACAATAAATGTACATATTCAGAACAAAATCAGCCCAGAATTTGATCGTTTCTGTTTCCAGACGTGCTGAACATGCTGAAACTGAGCTTGAGGCCGGATCACCGCTGTCAGAGAGGGAAGCTTGAGAGCAGCAGAGAAGAATCACCTGATGCTCAGTTCCAACTGAAACCGTCTGCACCCCATTCAAACCACAGGCTATGCTGCTTTGCCATAGGCAGCACACTTAAAGGGGAATTCCACCAAAATTTTATCAAATTTCTCCATAATTAAACAGTTAAGATGTTTAATTACGGAGAAGAATTACCTGCCAGACAAGAGGAAGAAGACACTCACTGTGCACAAAGGCTGTTCTTTGATCTGCCCAGAACAGGCCCTGATAAATAAACCCATCAATACAACAATTCATGAACTGCCTTATGATAAAAGGATGACATGACATTTAAAAGGGGATTCCACCAAATGTATCAACATCGCTACATGATTAAACAGTTAATACGTAAACAGAGTCATTCAGAGTGGTTCGGTGTGAAGTGCGTACTTACGAGTCGGAACTGTTTACAGTGGTGGGGAAGGTAACCAGACGTCCGCCTCTAAAAGTTCCCTCACAGAAAGTTACTACATGAAATCCTTATGTATACGCTGCCTGATGACTGAGACGCTGTTTTATGTGCATTTGTATTAATTGAATTATGCCTATATATAGATATACATACGATGTATATACATGCATATATGTAGCCATAATTTCAATTAATACAAATTAACATATATGTGTATATACATATATATATCGACACTGTCCAAAGAGTATATCCAAAATAGTCAAAAACCTACTTTAATTCTAATGTAAGTCAATGGAACCAGACGTCTTTCCAAGCAATTTTGGTCATTTCTGTTGGTCCATTCATGATGAAATTTTCACACAGTTCAGTCAGGACAGCGGTGATATATATATATATATATATATATGCTATTTTCTTTTGCACATTTTAGTGCACAGTTTCTATAGTAAACTTTGCCACATTTATGTTTAACTCAGTAAATAAACAGTAATTGTGTATGAATATGTATAGAAGCATGTCTCTGTTGACGATGTATTTGGACCAGGGTGCCAAACTTTGACCTGAAGAAGTACAAAGTACATCCTGTGAATAAGTTTCCAATGGCCTTTCAAATTACTGCTATAGCTTCCAAACATTATTCTCCTTCTGAAGCAAACTGGGTGGTCCTCATTCTGGCTAACACTCACAATTTGGCACTAACACAATTTTAATATCATTACTCACAGGATGTATATATTTTGATAAAGTACACTACCAGTCCTCATATCAGGTTCTCCTTCTGTTGATCTTAAAGCTTTACTGTATAATAAAAGTGAAGACATCAAACTATAAAATAGCCCTCACTGAATTATACAGTCCACCTTAAAACCCTCCAGAATGGAGCTTTACAGGAGGATGGACCAGCTTTCTTAACCTGCAGTGGAGCTGATAGAACAAGGTTTATTTCTAAGCAGGTTTGGAGCAATTCTATTGGTCGGTCCCTCATGAATATTCACTAAACTGAAAGGAGAACTAGAGCTTTTACACTGTGCAGAAAAAGAGATCAAAGTTTTTACACCACTAAATATATATTAGAGGTGGAGATATGGAGAAATATCATACTGTGGTACATCAAGAGGATATGTGGTATATCAGGGTATGTACTGGTTCAGACTCTCATCAGTTGGAGCTGTTAAGTGTACGACTGTAGAGTCTTTAAGATCACCAACTACATCCATTTAGATGGGCGTGTGTAAACTTTTGAGTGGTAGTGTATATCAGGAGTGTTTCAGCTTTTAGAATGAAGCTCTAAACAGCTCTTATTATTTTAGAGAATGTATAAACATATTTTCATCTAAATAGGCAACAAATTCAGGTGTGCACGACCTTTGGCAGGTACGTACGATTTGCTGACAGTGTCTTTTAAAGGTTTTCCACCGCATTTTCAGAATGACTACATCATTAAAGCTGCACAATGTCAGATTTGGGGATTTGGAGACCCCTCTGGTGGAGGTGTGTAATTGCACCTAATATGCTGAAGTCCATTTTGTAATGTGGGTTGTGCTTTGGCTCTGTTCCCTGAGCGTATGAATCTGATGATTGAACGAGTGTGGTCTCAGTAGATGATGCACTTACAGCTATAAAACATGTCCTTTGATCTGCGGTGCTCAAACTCTTCTGTACGGATTAGGAAATGTGAAACGCTGTGAGCGTCTAGCTTCTGTCGTCCCTGTTGTTTGAATCTGGAGCTCAAACTGACCTGTTTCCTTTTGAAGAAGCCTTTCTTGTCGCAGTTGGGGATGTAGATGTCCTGGTCTCGCTGGATCGCTGTGAGGTCGATTCCTTGGAACACAGTGTTGAGCAGTTTGCGGCAGGGGCCCTACAGGAGCAGATGGCATAGGGATCAAGATGTAGGTGTGTTACATCATGATGTATCTGCCTTTTAATTTAGTCCCTGCATGCATTACACCCAATACTGAGCTAATATTCATTAACTGCATCCATCCAGACACTCCGAGGTGAGGATAATTACCTTTTCACTGCTCTCACTAATCGCCGGCCAAATCTCTGGAAACAGAACAGAACAGAACGCAGGGGTCATTTCGGATCAGGCTCAGACGCTGAAAGCGGATATTGAGGTGGTTATGGTATTGTGTTATTGTCGTTGATGATCTTCTACGTGTATATAAGTTCCACATCCTCTACAGACACACACTGCTACACACTCTAACACACAGTTACTGTTTATTCGCTGGCTTTAACACACTGGACATGTTTTGAACAATGGCACAATTCATATATAACTTATTTTCTTTTATTCATCTGAATATTATAGAGGGTCTGTAGTTTTAGGCGGATGTGAAAAGCTGTCCAGAGTTTATTTGCTCATAAAAATAAGCAAACAATAAACAAAACAAAAACCCTGAAATTATATTTGATATGATGTTCGAAGGTTTCATTCCAAAATGTAAAATGCGATTTTCTCGGTATATCAAGCTAGCAAGCTTTTTTTTTTTAGTTACCATGTGACTGAAATCCTGTTTAATGTCTCTGTTTAAGGTGGTATTAATCCTGGAACCCAGCATGGAGGTCCCTTGTCGGTGTGAAGCCCCTCCCAGTGATGTTTACCTTAAGGAAGGGGGCGTAGGTTCTTGAAAGTGGTCTATACTGTGTGATTTATATGATTAATAAGTCAGTATTTGTTATGTTAAAACTCATGTAATGATGTAATAAATCCATCTGATAGCTGGAGAAATGCAGAACCCCAGTGTTGTTCTTCAAAGACGTAGATCACAAGATATTGAGTAATTTGTGTAGAATTTGATATATATGTCAATATATCATTTGATTGATATGATATATAATTCACTCAATAACAAATTCATTTCAAATATATACTGCACTTTACGCTGTGTGAGTTTCAGGATGAATGGACCAAAAGAAAATGATCCAGTTACTTGATTACTTGGATAAAAGTCCGGTTTCATTGACTATTACTATGTATCCATGATACATTTTGTTTTGTTCTGACAGCAGCAGACACATCATATATACAGAAATAAAAAAAAATAATATTTAATTATTTTATTATAACTTCATATTATATTATTTACAATATTGTTGTTTAATTTAAAGCCATTTATGCTGCTAGATGTATGCAAAATGTTTTATAAATAAAAAATTACTGTTGCCGTTATATATACAATCCAGTTTTAGACATAATTTGAAGTTGCCTCTTCATTGCATTGTGGGTAAACTTACAAGATGTCCAAAAGAAATGATCCAAAAATTAAAAAATATATTTTTTAAAACCCAGAAATTGGTTCCAATGGTTCCATAAAGTATCTTTTTTCCTCCTTCTTTGAAGTTATTATTATGAATATATGAGGTTTTGTTTCGACAGCAGCAGACAGTTCGTATATACATATAAACCAACCAACTTAATATTGCTATTATTATCTTTATATACTATATAGCTTTACATTTTGTTATATAACTTTAATTTAATTTTTTACAGCTCTTTAATATAAATAGATAAAAGTCTGGCTCTATTTATAAAGGTGAAGTATGTTCTCCCTCCTTCTCTAAGGGTATTAGTTTGGAGATATGAGGTTTTGCTCAGTAACCAGGTTTTCCATGGAGATCAACTTCAGGGAGACTGTACTAGTTGGCACATGAGATTAAGGTTAGCAGCCTTACCTGTTTGTGGGGCGGTCTCAGTGCTGGTCTTGATGCTCCTGCAGACCCCTCTTCCCTGGAGCAGCGCCTGAAGGGGGCTTTGGTCTCCTTCTGGAGGAAGGCAGCGAAGACCCCTCCCGCACGACAGCGTGTAGACCCCGCAGGGTTCTCCTAGCGCTAGCACGGCTGTGCCCTCCTCCCTGGGTTGAGGAGCAGCCACGTGGCCCTTCATGACCCCCGTGGAACCGTGGCAAGACGGGCAGATCTTCCTGAGTCCTGAGACTTGAGGAACGAGGGAGTGGCAACCATACAAGTGGAGCTGTATGGTGACCAGAAGTGTGAGCATGTCATGGAGAGCAGGCATGTCTGTTCTGGTCTAAGCACCTGAGAAGTGGGGGAAGGTTCTTCTGGTTCTTCTTTGCCGTCTTCGGTCCAGGAGCCTTGAGAACTTCTCCTGGGAGCGGAGAGCACCATACGCTGGTGATGTGGAGATAATGACTGAGTAGCTGCTGCTGTCTAAGCCTGCAGCCTCCACAGCTTTTAAAGACCTGAGATGTTGAGGTAGGAGGGAGTTAGATGAGAGGTGGCATGCTGAGATGGAGAGGTGGAGTTACACAATTAGAGGCCATCAAAGATGAAATTCCCTCCCGTTTTTGCATCACCCACTCTGAATTTACGGCACCGCGATAGGCTTATTGTTTCACCCTGTTTGTATTGGTAGCGTTCGCTGGGAGAGGAGTTGAAGTCATCTGCCCTTTGGGTGTGTTCAAGCCGTGATTTACAATTGAATGTCTCCAGATAGCAGAGGGTTTGATCCATCACGCACTTCGTACTGAATTAGAAACAATTACACATGTACAGTACCCGTCAAAAGTTTAGGCACACCTCTTCACAGAAAGGTCTCCAGACTTTTACCTTGTTACTCATTTTAGAACAGCAGCCAAGGGATCACAAAACACAGACCACAAACAGAACTGAAGAAATAAATATATAAATTCTTTCAGAAATGAGCCTAAGACTCATTTCTGAGTTGCATTAGTTAGCATCCTCTTAAGAGTCTTCTTAAAGGAGCCATATGTAAGATTCCTAGTTTAAAACATTCCAAAAAAAAACAAAAACAAACGATCAACAGAATGAGAGGGAGTAACAGTTTTGACGTCTATGCACGGTGCTGCAGAGGTATCTACTGAAGTTAGCATGCTAACCAGCTAGCCCAGGTCTGTCCTGTCTTGCAATACCACTGTGTACCTGAAGAGGCAATAGTGAGTCACTGTAGGAGTGGAATCACTTGATGCTCTTATCCAGAGCGACTCACAAGGTTAATCATATTACAGGTAGATCAATGTAGTGTTAGGATTGGGATCTTATTGGTGCAGCGCAACATAGTCATCCAGACCAGGAGTTGAACCCCAGTCTCCCACAAGGTGTGGTAGCTCAGTGATAAGCGGTGTTATCTGTTGCGCCACACCAACCACAGTCCAACATGAGAGGATGAAGAAGTAGCTCTGCTGCCCCGACGGCGTATTCTAACCTCTTATCGGTCATGTTGAAGGTGCTGCTCCCGGTTAGATCATTTAAGGACAGGTAGCCAATGGAAGGAGCAGCAAACACAACCACAGCTGAAGCTCTTGGTGAGTGCACGTCGCCACCACCGGTGCCTCAGATGCAAGAAACCATGTTCAGCAGCAAACAGATGAAGAAGTATTAATAGAAGCAGAAGAAGGGTTAGGATTGGTGCTGGTCTCCACCGCTGGAGAGGAAACTCAGAACGTTTCTTCTAGACTGGTAAGACGTGAAGAGCGAGGGGGAATTTGATAGATTGTATATTGCTCCTTTAAGGAGATATGAGATACTTTTCCAGCAGGACTGAAGAAGAGGACACAGACCTCCTTTACCATCAGTGTAAGTTAATGCAAAGAGGTTTATTCCAAGTCATTTTGGAGCAAGACTTTCCATTTTGTCACTAGCAAAACAATCACTTTTGACGTGAGCTCAAACGGTCACTATGGAAACATCTCCGGAACAGTTTCGGAGGAGACAATTTTAGATCATTTTGAGCAGAACTCAAAAACGCTAGCTAGTACATGACTAGCACACGGTCTTGAACAGTGGTACATACATAGAATCATCATATCAACACAGTGACAGTTCTCCACACAGCTTTTCAGACTTTGGGACACCCTTACCTCATAACAGTGAGAACTAACAGCCCACCATGTGGCCACGAGGGGCAGGGATGCACTCTCACTTCCTGCATTACGATGCAGGGGCCTGGGCGATACACACACTGTAAATATCAGTGAGGGATTATGATTAAATACAATAAACGTGTTTTTGATTATACATTTTCAGAAACGTGTCTCCGGAATATTATCCTGATAATACTTCTACAGCTTTCTGCTCATAAAAAACACCATACAGCATCACAATTAATACAGTACATAAATACAGCAACAAGAATTTAAATTCTTAACAATTTTATGAATTTATGTATGTAATTTATAAATACATTTGTAAAACAAATGCTCAATCAAATCCTCACAGAATCACTGTCCAATGAAAAATGTGTATCTCCATTTCTGCTGATTTTTACTTTTATGCATCATTTGATCACAACAGCTGCTGTTTACACCGAACCAACACACCAACAGAAATGGCTAGACAGACAGACAGACAGACAGACAGACAGATAGACAGACAGACAGATAGATAGATAGATAGATAGATAGATAGACAGACAGACAGACAGACAGACAGACAGACAGATAGACAGATAGATAGATAGATAGATAGATAGACAGACAGACAGATAGATAGATAGATAGATAGATAGACAGACAGATAGATAGATAGATAGATAGATAGATAGATAGACAGACAGGTAGATAGAAGAACCTTTTTAACATGCTATGAATGCAAATGGTTCTTTTTATGGATGTACATAGAACAACACAACCACCATGTACAACATAGTGCCGCTGTTGGAACAAAACCTGGTATCTCCATTTACGTTGTTTTCCAGTTTTTGGCGTACTGTAAAGACGTCTGGTTCCATTGACTTCCAATACATGTTTTTATAATCCTCTGTAAAGTTATCATTTTGGAGATACAAGGATTTGATCCAACAGAAGTGACATGGTTCACTCATCACCTTCATTCCAGCTTCCATTCTTTCCAGGAGACTCACTTTCAGCTCCCCAAAGAGACACACCTCCATCACACCCATCCTGCTGCCCATCCTGTGTGGTCTGATGCTGCTACTACATCTGTTTTGACTGGGAGCCACTCCTTGCCTTTAACCACCACAGAGCTCCTGGCTGTCCTGCTGACCCATCTGATGACCCGACTACTTAATTACGGACTAATCAGACATTTATTCCTTGACTTGACTTGATACCCACCATCCAAATAACACATTCAGTGGTGTTGAGGTTCTGGACTCTGGGGTGGTCAGTCCCAGAGCTTCTTGAACAGCTACACCTCCTTTCAGACCTCCATAGCTTTGAGGTGTCTTCTCACAGTGGAAGGATAGACAGAGACACCTGTGGATGTTCTCAGATCTGAAGCAGCTTGATGTTTTCCTCTCTCTCAGAGACGAAGGTGCTGGGGACAGTGTGGGCGAATCTACCAGGTCTTCCAGGTGGTTGTTAGGAGGCCCATTATATCCGTCCCTCTGCACATCCTCCTGAAAAACGAAGAGCTTGTATTTGATGGCTGCTTTGACTTTGAGGTGGCGTGTTGGAAGCCTTACCAGCGGCACACAGCCACCTCGTTACCCCGGACCTCCAGAGCCACATGGTAAACACAATTTGTGCCACGTTATTTTGCTGTTTTGACTTTTTCCTCTCTAATTGAAGCCGGATGTGCAACAACAGGCCGTGAATAACTAATGCTACCCTGTGACGCAGTGCTGTCATGGGTATAAAATGCGCTGTGATCAACAGTCACCCATTACGGCTATGACACGTGCTTCTGCAATGTGTTGTAAAGGAACTTATCAATGGCTGTTTGTGTCTGAAGTTGTCATGGTAGGGCCTCGTTTACTAGATCCACTAGTAAGTCAGCGTGTGTCATTTTGTGGAGAAACTGATTTGGCCTGACACGACATGTTTCATGCCCTCCAAGCGACTGTACCGGAAGTAGCACCTAATCATTACACAGCATCTTGGAATGGCACAGTAATGCAGGATGTTGGGAGGGAGCTGAAAATATGCGTAACATACATGAAAGAGACCATCGAAACGTTTATTCAGCGTTTTAACTAGCTCTCTGATGTTCTCCATAAAAGGTATGTGATTTGTCACCCATGATGTGGTTCTACAAGCCCATTTCCACCCTGGTCCTAGAATGAAAAGAGCTGTTCATTCCCTTTATTCGTGAGTTCATGAATAATTAAATGAGCTTTGCTCTGATTGGCTGGTATACAGTGAGACGCCGCCCACAGTGAATAGGCTAAATAAAATGAGCCTCCGTGTAAATAAGCTCCACCCTCATACTATTTAGTCAGCTATACTAGTTACTTGAAGCTAATGCTAGTAGCTAACGTTACCTATACTAGCTACTCACTTTCCTTCTGGACATCAACACAAAGTCGAAAACAATCAAATAAGTTCAGTTCCAAATAAATTAAACATTAAACATTAGAGCATCAGTCTAACACCGGTTTCTAAATGAAACAGTTAAGCAGTGTTATTAAACCAGGGGAGATTAGCAGCGGCTAGCATTAGCTCAGTTAGCATGCTGCCAGCTCTGCTCACCACAGAACAGGTTTAATTCTGACTAATAGAAGCTTTACTGACACAAGCTTAGATGATGAAGACTCAAAGTTGAGTAGTTAAACCTATTTGACGGTGTTTGGAGCTGTAGCAGGCTGATCTCTCCTAGCTAACTTAGCTAAAGAGATCCAAACACCCCAATACTGTTTCGATTCAAACTGGTGCGCCGCCATCACATGTATTCAGGATAAAAACATATGACCGTGAGAGTAAAGTCGTCTGATTGGTGTTGGAGTGACAGAAAGCAGAAATAAAACTTGTTCTGTTGTGTTTTAAGCAGTAGCCTGTTAGGCTAAGCTAACATGAGCAAACTGTGCCTCCCATCAAAGTACTAGCTGATGCTTTAAAACACATATCTTAGATCACAAATTCGATGATCTGGTCTTGAAGTTACAGAAAGATAAAAATAGAATTGTTGTGTGGTGATTTGAGCTGTACCCTGCTGGGATACGCTAATGCTAACACAGTTAGCCAGCTACGGTTGCAGCCCACCACAGCACAGGCCCAGTTTCAGTATCCGATTTCAAATAACACACATTTAGAGGACAAACAATCTGAGGAGCGAGCAGGAGACTGGGGTTGGGGTGGCAGACAGAATCAGATGCATTTTGTGGTGGGTGCTGTATGTGTAGCAATCAGCCAGTTAGCACTTAGCGAGTCCTTTGTGTAGTTTATCCTGGAATTTCCTGATTTAGCTGCTTAGCAGACGGAAATAGAAACCGTAACTGGTCTCACGGGACCGCACCAGCGTGGAACGGCAGGGTATACCCCTAAGAACCATTTGGCTCGACAGTGGACGAGAGGCCTAAGTTAACTTCTTATTTTAAAGGTCATATTTAAGCGGACGCGTTCCCGTATTTTCACTTATCCACTGCGGAACAGGTGCACATTCCTTTATATTTGGTTCATATCTTGCTTTGTGTTGCCATTCAGTGTAAAGTCCTTAAGCGGTTTTGTGGGTTGTGGATACTTGTTCACTGAAAGACCGCCGGAGCCAAAACAAGCACATTTACCAGCGTTCTCACACGCTCACGAGCACAGCCGCTTTGGAAAACTTTCCAACTGATCCACCCCAGCAACGGGGTTCTGTTTTCAGAGGCGGCGCATTAATCTTAATTCCAGCCACCCGCCCTGTCTGCGTCCCGCTTCCAAGCGCTCCTCTTTACGTTGGCACGGCCTCCGTCCATTTCTACATTAGCGCAATAAAACATAAATATAACCCTTCTGACAACATTCGGAATTATTTACAATTATTGGCCCCGGGCAAACCTACCGGACCGTCTCTAGATGTTACACTAACTTCCTCTCTTCTTTTTTCCCCTCTTGATGTGTCTTGTGAACGCCTTGTTATTAAATGACGCAACTAGATTTCCCCGAGGGGACGGCATAGACATACGATAATGCATCTTCATGCACATCTGAGAGTTGGGAAGCGCATGTATCTGGGCTGTCTTGATCGAGACTCAGGCTCCGTCTGGAGCGAGACCTTTCCTTCCAGATGTTGGTGAAAGTGTCTATGGACGGCCACACCCGACTGATGATTAACGGCGTGCTGTAGCTGTGGATCTGCATATTTGGCTGGATTCAGCATGAGTGGCCACCAGCTCTTTTGTTCTTGAATCAGGTGCCTGATTCGCAGGGGTGTAGCCGCGGGTTGGCCTGGGCGTGGTGCCTGGGTCGACCCAGATTGATCACAAGACGTGTGATGACATTTGATTTGTTTTCTGTGAGTGCTGCCATCATGTTGGAGACAGTGGACTCTCCGCCAAACTCCGCCTTCTTTTTTCAGCCTTCCAGTCGCTGCTTAGCAGTGCTATCCTCCATTGCCTCGAGCCCTCAGTGCTGGTGTTTGAATTTGAGGCGTCTCTAAAGGCACGATGCCCTTATGTTTCGTAGCAAACTGCTTTGTTATCAACGCGCCACTTTCCAGTACCGCTGCAGCAACTTCAGCAGCTGTAAACTTTTTGCTTGCCATTCGACTGAGTGAAGGGTTAAGCCTTTCCAATGAGATGGGTAAGTCCTTAGTGATGTCCTGAGTGTTCATCCCTCCATCAGCTACACAAAATGTAGACAGGTGCATGAATCCACCAATTACACACGGTGACTCTTGATGTGAGTCACATGTGGTCTCGCAATAAGGGCTGACTCTACAGATTCAGGAAATGTTTGAAGTGCATTTCTGTGCTGTACCTCAAAGACAGAGAAACATAAGCTCATCTGACCAAAAAACGTGTACCCTGTGACTGAAACTTACCTAAGAGCATGTAACACCTCCACCAGCACCAATAACAGCTGGGATTGGATTGGGCATGGACTGGACAAGTTTCTGGATGTAGCCACATCAATGTTCAGACACTATTACATCAAAGAATTGGTCAGTTGTTCCAGATTTGGTGGATGCCTTCCCTGGCACAATTCAGAGGAGAATTTCCTGTAGACTTGGATTTTTGCCGCTGCTGTAGACCTGTATGACCGCACGCTTCTATACACAAAGCCACCTGGGATACCATAGCAACTGCCTATAAACAGCCTAACAGCAACCTGGGATACTATAGCAGCTGCCTATAAACAGCCTAGCAGCAACCTGGGATACCATTGCATCTGCCAATCAGCAGCCTAGCAGCAACCTGGGATACCATAGCAACTGCCTCTCAAAAGCCTAGCAGCAAACTGGGATACCATAGCAACCACCAAACAACACCCTAGCAGCAACCTGGCATATAACATAGCCACCTCGGAGCAACACCCTAGCAGCAACCTGGGATACTACAACAACTGCATAGCAACACCTTGTAAACCATTTGCTATACCATAGCAACCAGCAAGCAACAGTCTAGCAGAAACCTGCAATATAATATAGCCACTTCAAAGCAACTCCCTAGCAGCAACCTGGGATACTACAGCAACTGCAACTGCATCGCAACTGCAACACCCTAATAACCACCTGGTATACTACAGCCATTTCACAGCCACGTCCAGGCAACCATCTGGTATACACCATTGCAACCATGGTTATATCATTGCAACACCTAGCAACACCTTATGAACCACCTGGGATGCCATTGCCACCACATAGCAAGACCCTAGCCACTACCTGGGATACCATAGCAACCACCAAGCAGCACCCTAGCCGCAACCTGTTACACTATAGCCATTTAACAGCTATGTCCAAGCAACCGTCTGGTATACACCATAGCAACCATCTAGTGTACACCATACCAACACCCTATGAATCACCTAGGATGCCAATATCCACCACATAGCAACACCATAGCCACCACCTGGGATACCACAGCAATGACCAAGCAACACCCTATGAACCATATGGGATGCCATAGCCACCACATAGTAACACCCTAGCCACCACCTTACATATCATGGGGTCACAGACGCCTTAGGTGCATGTTTGGTAATTGTGTCTACGAAGCTGGCCCGCCCACTTTTTCACAGGCCAAAACATCGCCCCGAAACCTGCTGTTTGTTTCAGGCACCGTCGGGCTCGGGCCGGGGAGCGGACCTCTGGGCTGTAGTGGCACCTTCGGCTTTGATGTATCTGTTCGAAAGCATGTAAAAAGGAATCGGTTTTTCCCCCTAGTCACCCACGCGAGCGCACTTTCAGAGTGAGGTCATGGCTCGGGGCTTAATGGCCACTTGTTTTTTCTGACTCTTGATCTGTCACTGCGCTGATTTCGCCTCCGCAATGATGTCATAATTAATCCTTCGCAGTAGGAAAAAGCCAGAGTGTCTTTGAGTGACAAGAGGGAAAAATTAGCAAGCCCCCCTCCGAGCTGATGTTTAAACTCTGCCTGATATCCAAGGAAACCGGCCACGGAGGCAGGATCTCCACAAAAGCTGGACTGCCCCATCACTGTTTATCTGTGTTTGCCTGACGGTGCCTCTTTAAAGTGGTTTGTGTAAATGTTGTTGGCAACCAGCAGCCCACCTGCACCGCTATGTGTGCAGGCCCCTATGCGAGCTGGAGTCAAGCTCTGCACCTGCACCCTCCACCTGGGATTACTACACTCTTCTGAGGGACGGGCGGTGATCTTATGGGAAGAACGTACGGTTTGGGAGAAGCTTTATCATCGCTGCAAGGGGACCGTGAAACGGATATCAATTGTTCTGTGACTCAGTGGTGTCTTCCCGGCTTTTGGACACGTCATACATAGACGCTCCACAGAAGTCCATCTCTCTCGGAATGGCTAACACCAGGACTTTTAACCCTGGGGTGTGCCAAGGTGCAGTCAACCCCAGAACCATTGGCACCCTTAATGAAAGCGAACTAAAATCAATATGCTAAATAAACCACACGTGTGGTGGGAATGAGTGACACTTCTGGCTTTAACAGACGGGAATGTTGTTTCTACACTGTGTTTTGGAACACTATCCCTCCTTTGGAGAACACTTCTGGAGGGATCTTTGGTCTCCCAGTGGCTGTTGCCACATAGCCCCATTCCCAGCCACACATCCCTACGGTGACCATGACTAAACATCTCAGCCACAGTAGCTCTTCTCTTGGTTCAGGCCAGATGGGATAGATGGGCTTTTGTCACCCTCACACATGAGTGAGTCATGGTCATGGTCAGTTTGTGGTATATCCCTCCTTGGACTGCTGTCAGTAGGCACTCACCACTGCTGCCCACAGGGATCTGGCCCATATCAGGTCTTCATGCTCTCCCATTTCTCCCACATCCAACACGGCAGCTACAAGGACTGTTCACTTACCATGTAAGATTTCCCAGACCTGGACATTCGCTGTGGTTATGAGATAATCAACGTTATTCATCTGCGAGTGGTCATAATGTTTTGGCTCATTGTTGTGTAATTGGAAGGTTCAGGGGATGCATGATTATAATGGAGTCATACGGGTATCGGACAATATTTACACTGCAAACAATTATATCTGGGCAAGTATAATAACCTTATATTGAGGTGATATCTTAAAAATTTGGTGTAAGCTCATTTAAAGGTTATTCATCTTATTTCCAGGTGTTTTTTTTTAAGTTTTATTTAATTTAAGTAATTTTAATAAGCCACATTTTCTCACTATATTGGCAGACCATTTTACTTATGTTAAGAAATTTGTTTGAAACAGACCAAATTATTTGCCAATATAGTGAAAAAAATTACAAAGTTTACAGAAAGTCTTACAAAGCTTACAAGAGTCAATTAAAGCAAGTACAAAATGTCTGAAATTAAGACTAATAAGGAAAATACTCTAAAAATGAGCTTACAACAAACAGAATGAGAATTTTAAGATACATCAACCAGATTTAAGATCATTATACTTGCCAATATATAATCTTTTGTAGATAAGTATATAAATATTGGCTAAAACCTGTATGATTCCAGTATCATTGTGTGTAATGTCCATAATTATACAACATTGAGCCAAAAACATTATGACCACTCAAGCAAAAAAAGCTTACGTGATCTTTTAAAGCCAGTTGTTCTCACTATATTAGCAGATAATTTGACTGCCAATAAGAAAATGTGGCTTACTATAATCATTAAAAACAAAATATATTTTATATATCTTAAAATGAGCTTATGACAATCTCAGAATGACTACCGTAAGATATTAGATATAAGACCATATTACTTGCCAATATTTACATTTTTTGAAAAATGTGAAAAATTGATTCATCCCTGCTGCAAGACTCAGTGACTTCAGGGACCCTTTTTACTTAACGATGTTTTGTCTAAACTATAAATCTCTATATCTAACTAAATCTATATAAATCTTTTTATCTCTATAAATATTTTACAGGACGATTGTAATTTATTCCCATTGCATCAGAGCAATGCTAACGTCAGTCTCAGCTCCTCTGGCAGCAGTGCCTTTCTCTTTCTCCTCACACCGTGTGGTTCCAGTTCTATGAAACTGGAGATCGTGCTGCATATAAAATCCCTGGATATCTTAATGATATATTGATTGCCGAACTGGAAATTTCCCTGGTTTTCATTTCAGAAATCTGGTCACCTTAACTCAAAGGCACACATTTGCACCTAGCTATCTGGCTAATACTGTCTATAGTGCAATATTGCTAATCATAAAACATAATCCTTATTAATATCTAAGCTTTAAATACTTGGAATGGTTTTTATTAGGTCTCAGAATTTTGTCAGTCGAATCGGATTCGCCCGTCCTGGCCGACGATTCGAATATTCGTTCATGTTTTTTCTCCATATACATTATCTAGTAATCAGTAAATCAATCTGCATACGGTTCAGATCTGATGTCCTCACTTAGAAAGTCAGCAGAGTCACAGGATCATATTACTGAACTAAAAGAGACGTGGCATATGATGAACGATCTGGAGCCTGATTTAATTACAGAATATAGCGTCCGGCAGCGAGCACGTATTTATGCTAAAATTAGCGCTTCTAGCCTGTCTTTATAATTTCACTCTTAACAGCTTCTTCAGTAGGATGACCCTTCGTCTTTCATATCTCATAAATAATGAACTCCTAAATAAAACCAAATTAGTCAATATTTAAATTATTTTTAGATGAAAAGGAGGACGGTAGACCTGAAACCGTTTAATTATTATATCACCTGTGCTGAAATAATTATTCCTCGTTTATCGGCAGGCATATTAAGTGACTGTACTTATCTTTAAATAAAAATAATCTTAGCTGTAAACGAATAAATAAAAATATCTGTAATTTAGGTTCTAAAATAATGGAATTATAATAAAACAAACGTCTTCGGTCCGTTTTTCCTTCACCGCAAACAGCCATTATGTCTAAAACGAAAGTCAACTCACTGGTTTGAAGCAGTGTTGGATGTCTGACTAAATGACGAGCAGAATTAGGTTTAATTTGTTCAGATTCTCTTCTTCAAAAGCTCCTCCAGACTTTCTCTGAGACATCGTTCCACCCGTGTTTCTCAGCTTCACAGCTTTAGTTTCCTCCAACGGTGAACCACCAGCGCACGTTGTCACGTGGGTTTAATTTTTTAGCAAGCATGCGTCATAGCCCAGCTAGAACTTAAATATATATTTATTATTCCCCTTTTGATAATTATTAAAATGTCTTTTTACATTCTTAAAGTTCTTGTGCATTTTGTAAGCTTTTGTCTGTTTTACGAGAAAAAAAAACTCGTCACTGTTCTCAGTCGACCTAAAGGGTCTCCGACTGACGATTCGACTCGTCGACTCCTAGAGGGCAGCCCTAGTCTTTATACAGACACTACTGTACATTAAACATTACATGTCTATGATATATGGCTGCATTGTTTGTGTAGATAAGTCAGCTGATCAGTGGTCACCTAGTCCTCGCCATTCTCCAGTTGCCACGTGGCTCAGTTGTTCCAGGGGCAGTGAAACCTCTGGCAAAGTTGCTGCATAAGGCAGACTCATTCCATCCACTGCCAGCAGAAATGCTACGCAACAACCCAAACTTTCCTTTCACAGTGAAAATAACTCCACACATGATCCGCCATCCATAACCTGCTGCTGGGTTATGAAAATTTTATCAGTGCCATATGTTCCCTGAAGTACCCTGCTCCGCACGCTTCGGTGTTTCCCTCCTCAAACTTGAACCCAGGAAAAGCTTGTCACTGAGCTGATTAGTTGGATCAGGGGTGTTGGAGCAGAGAACACTAAACTCTGCGGGGTGGGAGGAACGTCAGGACCAGGGCCGGCAAACACTGATCTAGTGTAGGCTGTTGCAAATTGCACAAGGTTTAATCATCAGTGACACATGGTGACGGACAGGAACAGGACACATCAGTGCAGTTACTGTTTTGAAGTCCGTAGTTAACTCAAGGAATTGTCGAGGCTACCTTTACTTTACTGTTACGCCTGCTCCACAAAAACATCAGATATGCTTTTTGAATGTCGTACAGTAATATTAAAAATAATAAAAAGTCATGCTGTCAATCACAATGAATTGCATTAGTTTGTGCAGTTAATCACAATTAATCACATTTAATTTGTCTAGATATAACGATTATTCACATCCACTTGTGTCGTTAATCACTATTCATCACATTAGTTTATGTAGTAAATCACATTTAATTGCATTAGCTTGAGTAGTAAATCATGATTATTCCCATTAGTTTGTGTATTGATCAGATTGTGTGGTTAATCGCAATTAATTACATTGTTTTGTCACATTAGTTTGTGTGGTCGG
>CM067493.1:27333809-27353230 GCA_034552555.1 Semaprochilodus insignis
AACGCACCTCTCTAACTCAGAGCTCACTCTAATACACACCTGAACGCGCCTCTCTAACAATAACAATAAAATTAATGTTAACAATAACAGATTAATATTAATAATAATATTAATAATAATAAGAAGAAGATTAATACTGATAATACTACTACTACTAATAATAAAATACTAAAAGTGTTCAGAATCTTCCGAGCTGCTGGATGTAACGGTGTTCAGGCTCTGCTGAAGAAGAGCAGATAAAGTGCCCTCTGGGTTCTGGGGAGGAGAACATTCTGTCCTGCTGAGGGAGGAAGGGTTAGAGTTGTCCCTCAGTGGACGATGAACTGCAGAACGGGACTATCTGAGAGGACTGTAATCGTCCGCTGCAGGAGTCGGAACCAGAGCACCTCTGCTCCGCCTCTACAACCTGATTAAAGATGACATCTGTTAAACCCAAGGACTTTAATAACCTTTATTTACTCCTGCTTTGATCTCAGTTCGGATCTGAAGGTAATCCAGGTTTGATTTTGGGAAAAGCTGCGAGAGTCGGAACGAGTGAGCTTGGTGATGGTGGTTATCAGAGAAGAGATGCGAGTGCTAAAGGGGGGGGTTCTGAAGGTTCTCCATATGAAAGATTCAGCAGTAACACGAATAAGAACCGTCTTTAGGGCATCTCTATAGTGTGGCAGGCTAGACTGAGGGCTGTCAATCACCACTCATTAGCATATTAGGTCGCATCCCTCGAGTTTCACCCGTTTGTCTCTCGTTCTTTACTCTTTTCTGGTCGTTTATTAATTTTAGTATCGCAAAACATTCCGAATATTTACAATAATTGCACAATAATTCACTCCTGTTTTTTGGAAGTTTCCACAGCAGTGTAATGACTTCATCTCCTTCGGATTCCTGACTGTAGTCACCGTGTTTGACTTTTTCAGGATTTCTGGCTTTTCTTTAAGGTCACAGCCCACGAGCCGAGCTTCACTCTCAGACCTCCAACACCACCCATGTAAAATCAGGTCTGTGAACACTGATAAAAATGTGATCTGGAATATCACAGCAGACACGCAGGCTTAAAACCCGGAAAAATAAAAGTCTACGCTGATTTTTTTTTTCCCCTTAGATTTTGGCATTTATGTTTTAGCCAGACAAAAGAAACCGGCTCATACATTCCATTAAAAACACATTCAAACATCAAAAACGACCCAAAATGACCTGTTTCACCTGGAAAGGTACAGATTACGGCACGACGGTTAGAATTCCAAAACCCCAAAACCCCTTAAAACCCCAGGCCACCAAACTGGATTACTGATCAGGATAAAGTACATGGTTTTAACTTCACATTCCATTCAAAATACAGACGTACAGAACTCCAGGAAACGTCACACGCTCATTAGACGAGTAGAGAAACGACGGAAGTGCAGAGAAAGGACACCAGCTTTTAAAGGGGGTTAAATTCAAGTGCTGTTTATGTTTCATTCAGTACAAAAAGCTGTTTCTATCAGAGGAATTCCCTTTATTAGCACCCATATCCCTAATAATGCCAGAAAAGACTCTCAGACAGGTTCAGCTCCAGCTTCAACACATCTGGAGGCGCAGTGAGGAGCCAGGACTCGGCTGAGTCAGACGTGAAATCAGTTATTTAGCCATAAAATCGTGTGACGGGGAGAAATTTCTCAGATTCAGACTGTCGTCTTTTCACTTCTGTGCAGTTCAGGGTGCAAACAGGCCTCCTGCACAACTTACTGAACTTCCTGAATATAAAACATTTAAGATAAACAAAAGGCAATCTCAATTCGCATAGTTTTCATGTTTAGAAAAATATAATTTATGTACAAAAACAAAGCAAGACTGTGGTTAAATTACCTGCCTGACAGACGTATCAAAGCATGATGGCTTGTATGTGTACAATTTACACCAAAAACAAGAAGAGAAAAAAAAAACAAAAAACAAAAAAAAGACAAAAAGATCTCATCCGATTTACAGCTCTCCGGGAACCGGAGTCAAGCTGGACCCGACCTTCTCCATCCCTCCTCCACGACTTCTCCACAGAACGCCGGAGCAGCACAGCTCCGGTTTACACTTCTAGGAAACGGTATTAAAAGAAAGAACACAGTAAAGTAAAAGCACTGCGAGTGCATGTAACCACGGCAGAAGCGAGCTGCACCTCATTCCGACACTTAGAAGAGAAGTTCATGCCGAATTTCCGGCCTGTTGGTTTTGTATTCCTGCTGAAGTGTCTCGTGTGCGCGCCTCTTTAAAAGCCGTTGGTGTTCAGGTTAATGGGCTGGAGATCTCCAACCTGCATTACGTTAATGCCGCTGCTGGCCAGGCGTGCAATGCCTTCCGGTGACAGAGTCTCCATGGTGAGGATGGCTTGCTGATCCGCTCTCACTCCTCCGACCGAATTGTGTTCGGTGCCGTCACCGGGGGGCGCTGCAGCTCCACCTGCAGACCCTTTCTTACTCGTGTGTGTCTTGACGTGTTTGGAGAGATGGTCACTTCGCATGAAGCGTTTGGGACACTCGGGGCACGAGAACTTCTTTTCTCCTGAAACGAACAGCAAGAAACACAGACTGTGATCTTAGAACCGGCAGAAAGCGGATACAGGAGAACTGAAAAAGGGAAAACTTGCTTTAGGATTTCCTTTAATATGATTATTCCGATTCAGGAAGCAGGCAATGTGAATAACCCATTACGGAAAACCCAATATTAGAGAGGCAGCAACAACGGCTCAAACATAAACCATAAAACAGCTCCTGCTGGAAGTCCACACGCCGTGGCGGAGGACGCTAGCTCAGAGAACCAGAGGCGTTCACGTCTGCTTTGATGCAGCACCTTTGAGAACAGGACATAAATACAAACAGAAGTATGACTGCCGTTCCACCTACCTGGACAAACAAACAAACAAACAAACAAACAAACAAACAAAACAGCAGGCGAGGGAGAGAGCCCCACCACAGCAGGCGAGGGAGAGAGCCCCACCACAGCTGTGGCTCGAGTTGAGGGCTCTTTAATGAAGCCTTTCAGACAAACGCTTCCATGAACGTCAGAGCACACAGATCTAAATGTCTGAAAGACCGGAATTCCCAGACCTCCCCACCTCCTTTGGCAATATTAGAGATTGTAAACGCTTCTGTGGCCGGTCGAGAGTCTTTCAGTTCCTGTTTGAGGGATTTTTATCCATCCATTCTTCCTTGCTAAAGTCTTCCAATTCTGTGATATTCCCGGGCCGTCTTGCATGCACTGCTCTTTTAAGGTCTACACCCAGATCCTCAGTGAGGTTCAGACCAGGGGCCTGTGGGGGCCATGGTAAACCCCTCAGCTTGCCCCCTTTGAGGTAGTTTATCCTCTTTTCACCTTCAGCTTTTTTACATATGGTATGATGTTTGCCTCCTGAATTTGCTGGAATTTTACCGAATCCATTCTTCCCTCTACTCGTGAAAAGTTCCCTGTGTCACTGGCTGCAACACAACCCCAAAGCGTGATTGCTCCGCCCCCGTCCTAAAAAGTTGGACAGGTGTTCTTTTAATGGAATTCTGTGAACCGTTTTCTCCATACCTTCACTCATTAACCTGATCGGTCCACAGGACTCGTTCCCAAGCTGCATCCAGCTTGTTTAGATACTCGTCTGTAAACTTCTGATGCCGAGTTTTGTGGTGAGGATGCAGGAGAGGTTTTCCTCTGATGACTCCTCCATGGAGGCCATATTTGTGCAGTAGAACAATGTACCACAACTCCAGAGTCTGCTGAACCTTCCCGAAGGTCTTTTACAGTCAAGCGGGGGTTCTGATTAGCCATTCTAGCAATCTTACGAGCAGCTGTCTCTGGAACGTTTCCTGGTCTTCCAGACCTTATCCTGACCTCCGCTGCTCCCATTAACGGCCATTTCTTAATTACATTTGGAACTGAGGAACTGGCAACCTGAAAACACTCTGCTATCTGCTTATAGCTACTCCTGTTTTGTGGGCCTCAACCATGTTTATGTTCAGAGTGCTAGACAGCTGCTTAGAAGAACCCATTGCTGCCGTGTTTGGGACAAGGTTAGAGGAGTCTGGGTGTTTATAAAGCTTTGGACTTTGGATCATCTACCTTTCTTAATGGTGACTGAACAAGCCATCACCCTAACAGGCTAATTAAGGTCTGAGACCTCGGTCAGAGTTATCTCCTAGGGTTCCCATACTTCTGCACGGTACTCCTTTCCTTCCTTCACTCTGAAACTGTACTAAACTAAAATAACTGAGGCTGAAACGTTCAGGCGCGTTTCATCTTTAACTTTGTGTCTTTTGGCGATCGGTTCATCGTCAACCTGCTTCGCTGGTCACAGTAACACATTTTGTCCAGGGTGCCCAAACTTCTGCATGCCACTGTATGTGTTTCCAGGTAATTCTCGATCACACCAGCCTCTCTGAGGATAGAAACGCTCCCTGACTAAAACACAGTCTCTGGGAATACGGAGACTCAGGTGGGAATTCCGCTGGGACTTCATGTCTCTGAGGCACTGGCGTAGGAATTACAGGTACATCACTAAACAACAGGTGTTCGTCTGCGCAGTAAACTCACCTGTGTGCGTTCTCTTGTGTCTCTGCAGTTCATCAGAGCGAGTGAAGCGCTTTCCGCAGTAGGACCAGTTGCAGACGAAGGGTCTCTCGCCCGTGTGCCAGCGTAAGTGCGCTCGTAGATGCGAGGTCTTCCCATACACTTTTCCACAGCCAGAGATGTGGCAGATGTGCTGCTTCTTTTTATTGGGGTCGCTGCTGTAATCAGACACACCGAAGATTAAATCAGACACGGTTTCTGTAAAGACACCAGACAGTCTGATCTCAGCTCAGGTAAGCATAACCTTAAAGCTCAACAGTTACATCAACTGAACACCAGCTGAGGACCGCCCACCTGCTCGGCCGCCTTACAGTACATCACTCTGACCCACCGTCACTGCAAACTTCAGTAAAGAGGACCGAACAGATCCGCCTCCCTCCATCTCTCTGGACCTACACTTACCGACAGAGTTCTCTGAACACCAGACAGTAAACAGCTCAGGTTTCTACACTAACACAGCAGAACTGGTTTCAGGACAAAGATAAACCCTAACCAAACACTGAACGAACTTCAGTCTGTGTTCCTCTCGTTCTCTCCACATCAGACTCCCTGTCTACATGACTCACACACACACAACATCCTCCTACACATAGGACAGGTACTCATCTCTCTCTCTCTCTCTCTCTCTCCTTTCCCTGTCTCTTTATCATCATTCTTCTTCTTCTTCTTCTTCTTACTACTACTATTATTTTCCTTCAGTGTGATGCGTGTTAACAGACTGTGCCCTTGTCACATGCCGTTCATGTGTGCAATCACCAAGACAGACTCCCTGTATGGGCCACTGGGTGAAATAAAGGATCTGATCTGACTCTCTGGTGAATGGCTCCAGCTCAGACCGTCACTACCAGGAGAATAACGAGAACGTTAAATCAGTTAGGGCTCCGATTACCTGAGCAACTCCGAACAGGCAACGAGCTTAAAGGGCCTTTAAAACAATAGAACAAAAATTACACGTAACTGAAGATGTGTGAATTTGACTCATGATTACAGACATCAAACATCAACGGACAACAAAACTTCTGAGAGACGTGAGAATGCAGAGGAACTTCAGGAGGCATCTGCAATGGACAGCAAATCGGTGAAGAGTAGGAAGGCTTTGGTCGTACCGTCCCTCTCCAGCTTTGCAGTACGGGCAGACACAGGCTTCTCTGCGTGTGCGGCGGCTTGGCTGAGTCGGGCTCGTTTCCAGACTCTGATCCAGGACCGTACAGTCCTCCAGACTCTCCCCCGCCGCGCCGCCCTGCTCACCTGAACACACAGAATAAAGAGTCATCTCACTCCACATGGCCACACTACACAATTCACAGACTATGGCTTCAGTACACCAGTTACACCACCACAACCCCTCATCATCATCATCATCAATAACCCCTCATCATCCCATCAATAACCCCTCAACATCATCATCAGATCAATAACCCCTCGGCATCATCATCAAAAACCCTTCATCATCAGCTCCCAGACAACCTCTCAGAGCCACTAAGACTCTACTTTCACTAACAGTCTAATTATTTATTCTAATTTACAGATTAAACTTCTACACTAACGAACTAATGACGATCTTCTGATGTGTATTTGGTCGGATCACGAGTGACTGACGTTTTTGGTGAGTGTAAAAACCTAGTCCCTATATTTTTACATATTCACCAGAAGCTTTACACCGAGAGGGTTTACGTCCGGAGCCTCACCTTACCGGATTCCTATTGGTGTTAATAGAGGAGTTTCTGATTCCTGTCTGATCTCACTACTCATCACAGACACCAATCCTAAATCTCACCAGAACCAGAACCAGAACCTTCCAGTGGATTCAGATAGAACTGCATTTTACTGCTAGTGTAATAACACAGAAGGACCGAATGTTAAATAATAAGAATCCGTATTTAGGGAATTTCCCTCCACCCTTAAACTCCGTAAATAAGAGAACAGCCCACCCTTGCACCCACCACGTTATATTGAGACTGGAATATTGAGACTGACCTGCAGTGTTGGCCATGGTGATGGGAACTCCCTGCAGCTGATGCATCTGCAGCCCAGCGTTGGCCAGGTTGATGGTCTGAAGGCCTGGCAACTGCACCGTGGTGGCCGTTCCGGTCTGAGCTAGCTGTGGAAGTGAAGGAACCGGAGCCAGAGTGATCTGTGCTCCCGCAGGGCTCTGCAGCTGAACCGTCTGCCAGCTAACCTGACCGTTGGGGCCGACAGTGCGCAGCAGAATGGAGCTGTTATTCGGGATGGTCTGGATCTGCAAATTCTGCAAACCATCTTGAGAAAGTGTGTGTGTTGCAAACACCTGACCGCTGCCTGGCTGAATGGCCTGAAGAGCAGGAGCACCCTGAAAGATCTGCTGAGGCTGGATGAGGATCTGAGGCTGCTGCTGTTTACCATCTCTGTTATCAGACTGTACTGAAATTCCTGCATTCTGGAAGCCAGCTCCCGTCACGGTGTTGCTCTGGGACAAAACCCCGCCACTACACGAGGTCACGGCTTGTGTGGTGGATGTGGTTGAGCCGGTGTGATATTCGCCGGTGGCTGGAGAGGCCACTGCATGTTGAGCTTGGACCAGCTGCTGACTGACACCTGACGTCCCACTTGTAACATCATCATTTTTGGCTCCAGCAGCTACGCCAGCACTTACAGGAAGAAGAGTGATGCTTCCGTTTAACGACACAGGCATGTTAGCAAGGAACTGCGTCTGATTGGGCAGCATGGTGTTACCTAGAGCCAGGTTCTGAAGAGGAATGGCCTGCTGAAGAAGACCAGGAACTGTGAGGATGTTGGCAGCTCCTGTACTTTGGCTGGTGGGAGCAGCAATGAGTTGCTGGCCACCGCCGGGTGAGGAGACGAGCTGAATCTGTCCTGTGCCTGCGGCAGAAGCATCCTGGGATGTCTGAGCAAACTGGAGTTGTTGTCCGTCCACGGTCTGAAACTGAGGAATGACTTGATACTGGATGTTGGGCATCACTCCAGAGATCGTGGTCAGCACCTGTTGGCCTTGTAAGCTTGGTGCAGATGCTACGATGAATTGTTGCTGTGGCGGAACGACAGCTCCAGTGCTCACTGCGTTCCGGCTTTTGTCCTCCGTTGCCAAGCCCGACTTCTGCAAGACTGTATTCCCAGAGCCGGTGGCTGTCTGTGCACTCAGAGGAATGATCTGCCAGCCGTTGGTGGCGTGAGATGCCTGGTTCTGGTTCTGCTGGTGCTGCTGTTCTGCTGTGTCGTTCTCGTCCACGCGACTGCAGGTCGCTGCCAGTAGAGCTAAAGGTGACGGCGGCTGGGCTTCCTGCAGAGGAGATAAACATCTGAACAACCTCTTCTAACCCCATGTGGACATTTCAGCAATATCTGCATTTCCCAGAATGCACTGTTGGAGCCATTATTCTGTAAGTACTCGCTTACCGAGTGTAACGCTGGAGGAAGTTAGACAGTAGTAAACCGATCATCATTCTCAGACTCTATCAGGCTGATGTTTAATCCATTTAGAACCCGTTTAGTGTTTGAGAACTAGGAACGACCTTGTTAAATTCTACAGGAATGAAAACATGCGGCACGGCTTTCAGAACTGGAACATTCGGTTGGTTTAGGCTAACCTGGATGAAGCCAAAGTTAGCTTTTCATTCGCTGGCTTCAAATTTCCTGTTTAGGCACAAAAAGGCAACACGGTTACAATCCGCCATCCAAGAACTCAAATAAGAAGCTCCAGCTCCACCCGCCTTGGGTGGATGATTAGCCATGCTGATTGACGAGAGGAGAGAGTGAGCTTTAGCTGGAGGAGTGGAAGTACAATAACGACATGGAGAGGGAGCCGACTACCAGTGACACCAACGCCTCAGCCACGTTACCTGAGTCTCAGCAGCCACTCCTCCACCCAGGATTCAAACAGCCACCCTGGGGGTCTAGACGGGGGACATAAGTAACTCCAAAGGGAAGAATTCTGGGAAGATCCATCTCCATTTGGCTCTGGATCCTGAATGAGATTTATATTCACACTGCAACAGATCGGTGCTGCCAACAAAACTCCCTCAGACCAAGACAGGAACCTTGAGAGGAACCAAGACTCAAAAGAAGAACCCATCCTCCTCGGATCCACCCCAGACAGCGACACAGTAACACAATAACAACGAGAAAGAAATTAATGAACTAGAAATAAATATAAAAACTGAAAAAACAGAAACGAGTCCGTCACTGGAGAGACCATTTAACAATCCAACACGGAACACGGAATTAACGCCAGCAGTGGAAAACTAACATCCGTTCAGTCCAGCTGAACCAGCCATGAACATCTCTAACCGTACTGCTGAGACATCACTGCTGGGGAGACGCTGTTCAGGCCAATTCAAAACAACTCAGGATCAGGTCACAGTTACTACGGTTATTCAGTCTGATATTGAACCCAGCACTGATATCAGCCCAATACGGAAACCCATCACCGGCACTACTCTAGTACCTTACACTAGTAACTGTAGTACAGTGTTCCAGATACCAGGCCGTACTACAGCTTCTCCTGCTGTTCTGTGTCTGACTGTCTGGGAAGAACAACAGACCATTATAATTCCAAAAACAAGCATTCAAGATTTTCAAGAACAAGCAGGAAACACGGCACCCTGCCCCCAACACACACACACACACACACACACACACACACACACACACACCCCAGGGCAATTCACCACATTTCACCTCCCCCAAACAAACCATCTCACTCACGCCCTTTACACTGCCACTTTAAAAGGAAACTCCACCCATTTTTCAAAATTCCTCCATAACTGAGTGTGAGGTGTAAACAGAGTGACTGAGAGCGGGTTTGGTGTGAGATGGTTTAGATGTTTTGTACAGTGGAGGTGATGGGAACCAGGGTTCCCCATGTCTAGAACACACATATATACACATTTTATTGACTATCTAAACCACCAGTGAACCTACACGTGTCTTCTGAGTGTATATGGAATGTTGATGACGGGAAATCTGGAAAGCCTGGAAATAATAAGTTTCTTTGGTCTATTTTACCTCACAGCGCCCTGCAGCATGTATCCCTCCACCATGAATGGAGTTTAAGGCTGAAATCTTCTCCACACTATCATAAACAGCGTCTCAGACATCAGGCAGCGCATTCAGAACCACCTCATGTAGGAACTTTCTGTGAGGGAGCTTTTAGAGGGGGACATCTAGTTACCTTCACCACCACTGGGAACAGATCTGACTTTATCTAGAACTGAGAGTTTTAACTGAACCACTCTGAATGACCCTGTTTACATCTAAAAACCTTTAATTACTCAGGAATTTTGAAGACTCGGTGGACTTCCCCTTTAAGCTCAGTTACAAAGTACCTTAAACTACACCTGTAGAACACCCAGCCCGCAGTGCAGGTGTGTATATGAGTGAAATGGCGCTGTTTAAAGGGGAATCCGTGTTTCCAGGTTGTAAGAGAAGGAAAGCAGGTCAGTACTTACTGGCTCTGTGTTGGAGTTTCGCTTTTTACGGAAGTCTCCGCCGCTTTCCAACGCGGCCATTTCACTCTGCTGCTGCCGATCTGCACACAAAACACCCATTACACCCTTAAAGTAGTTCACCGAGAGATTCACCGCGGTCTACAGAGGGACACACTTCATCTGTAATCATGCCGTACCTGAGAAACTGAATACGGAGAACATTTGCCGGCTTTTATTCGAATTTCCCGTTCCACCTTAAATGGTGCAGCACTTGCATTCTGGCGCCTCAGACAACCGCTGTTAACTGCTGCACATTTAAGGTGGAACGGAAAAAATCGACAACGTCATGACTAGCATTTCTAACTCAGGGTACGGGGAACATTCAAAAGCGACTCATAAACCTTTTAAGGTGGTCTGTGTTCACTCGTGTCCACTTCGCAGGTCAGATTGAGGAGTTTTATGTGCCAGAGAGATTCAGACAGTTAACAGAGTTAGCTTTATTAGCTTTAAGCTACCAAACTAACTTTACTAGTTCAGCGACTAACAACCAGACTAACAAACAGTACAAACCCGTTTTTACCTCACAGCTGTGGCGATTAACCTTCACTAGCTGCTTCTGAACCGAGTTTATAAGGGAGTTTAATCTCACTTACCGCTCATTTTTTCAGACGGAGTTTCTGAAGGAGTTTCTTTTGGACAGACATCAACTTACAAACAACTCCACCGAACTTGCTGACTAGATTGACGGACAGACGTAGTAAAAACCCTTAGCCAATCAAACCCCTCTCTGCTCTGCTCTTAACCAATCAGAATCCTGGACCCGCCCCCCCCCCCCCCCCCGAACTTTATGCACACAGGGCGAGCGCAGCTGAAGTGTTCGGTGTGAGGTATTACAGTGTGTGGATTAATATAGCGGAGAGGAAGCGGCGGCACTACCGCACACCGAGGACTTTCAGGCGGACGGAGTCACGAGGCGCGTGTTTAAGTGTACGGGCTGGGATGACGGGATTTGTGTAGTAGGTGTAGCCAAAAAAGGCGGGAGAAGTGATGCCGAGATTCTATTGGAGAATGAAACTCCGCCCCTGTTAATACTAAGACCCGCTGAGCAGATTGAAATGCAACCAGTGCAATTAGTCCACTTCCTGTTCATCTGTTTAACAGCACCGAGAAGCAACTAGAGGGCGCCAGAGAGAGTCTTAACGAACGGGACTAAACAGGTTTGGGTAAATTAAGATAAACAAATACGAATACAATAAATACAAATAAACCAATAAATAAATAAATTCAGCTTCCGTGTTCAAACTGTTTTAAGAGTTTTTGTGTGTCAGACACAATACAATGTGGAGGGGGGACTGGACAAGCTGATCAGGAAGGCAAGTTCTGTTCTGAAGCTGGCATCCATAATGGAGAACACCTCTCACCCACTACAAGAGACAGTTGCAGCACTGGGCAGCACCTTCAGTGACAGGCTCCTCCACCTGCGGTGTGTAAAGGAGAGATACCACAGCTCTGTTCTCCCTACTGCTGTTAGGCTCTACAACCAGCACCTCCCCAAGCAGAGCATCAGACACTCACTACTGTAGACACACTATATGGACCTATTCTATCAATATATTCAATGTGACTTCATTATTATGCAATATTTGCTGCTGCACATCATCACCTGTATATCACCTGTATATCACCTGGATATCACCTGGATACATCCTGTACTGACTGCCAGCAACACTTAATTCATGCACCCTGACTGCCTATACCCTCAGCATTTAGGTGACTGCCAAGATTATCAGTCTTTGTGTAGCTGGTATAAGAGATCATAACTGCAGTATCTTCAAATATCTGGTCAATATCTCTCAATAAGTGTGTAATATATATCTGTGCAATAACATGTAAATCTGTAGTTCCTTATTGTAATTTTTACCTAACAAAAGAGATTTTATTTATTTTCTGTAATTTCTTATTTTGTAACTTGCACTTTAGTCTGCCTCTTGTTCTGTATCTGTTCTGCTGCTATTCTTCTGTAACGATGCAAATTTCCCCATGTGGGATAATAAAAGGCTCTTATCTTATCTTTTTGTTGTGAGGTTTTTTGTGCGCTCCAATAACCATGTAGTCCCTGTAAAGTGTGTTGGATGTATATCTGCTAAAGGTGGTTCCAAACCTTAAGGAGTGAAAACGTTCAGCTGGAAAACCTCAAACCTAGACTGTTTAAAGGTTTTCAAATTTATCAGTCTATTTATTTATTTATTTATTATTAACTATCATACATTACAGCTCCTCTTTCAGCTCAGTTAAAACGTAATATTTTTATATCAGTAATCACCCAGAGATGTAAAGTACCCTGCTCCTCACAGTCGGGTTGGGCTATTTCGCAATTTAAAATGCATTAACTAAATTCAGGAAGCAATCCTGGACTGGGGTAAGATCTGTGAGCTTCACAGCTGCTTTAATGCTGCACACTGACCCCAGATTGACCACACTACAGACTGCAGATCATACTGAAGTGCTCAGTCTGCCTAGTTTAGTTGTTTCTTCTGTCCTGCTTTGTTTCCTGTTGGGGTGTATAAATGTTTGCAGAGCTGAGATGGGTGTTTTCTTCTGGAGTCAGTGAGTGATGAACACAGGTCATCTGTTCGATACGTTCTGAAAAAGTTGATTTAACTCCTCCATTAGTTGAGTAAGGTTTAATTACACACAGTAGCAGAAATGTAAACATGCCATGAAGTCCACAGAACATCACGACTGAAGACACATGGGCCTAGAGATGGAGTATTACACTATCTAAGCTGAAACTGACCTTCAGTAATCAAGTTTAAGATAAACCTCAGTTAAACCAGATGAACAGCACCATCTGGTGGCAGATGTGTAGTGACTCCTAAAAGCAAGAGGAAGAAACCTGGAGAGAAACCAAGACCCAACATGGGAATCCACCCTCCTCCTGCCAGTCCCTCCGATCAGCACTGGAGAGCAAGTCAATACCACACCCAGAACAACATGAACAGAGGATACGACTGTGCAGTAAATACACAGTACTGATCTGATTGGACATACATATTTAGATTAACCAATGACAGCAGAGCTACCGTTAGATTGATTAGATTGTGAAGCTGAACTGTGTTGAATGTTGAACAGTTAGCTGAGGTCAGCTGAGTTAATACCAAAATGACTCCCATTATAAACAAAACTGACCAATCTGTCCTGTGAAGAACAGCTCAGACTTCGTGGGCAGAGTAGGTAAAGCAAACAGCTTGGTCCACCAAAATGTATAGTGTGACCTTGAATAGATAGATAGATAGATAGATAGATAGATAGATATATAAACTATAAATAGTAAAGTCTGCTATAGATAAATATATCTCATTTATCACAATGAGACTAGAAATATATACAAGAAAGTCTACAAACATATAAAAATCACTGTAGATAACAACTAGAAAATATAAAAATGTGTAAAAATATACATTAAGAGCACAGAGATAAAAAAGTCAGTGCAATAATAAAATGAGTAAATGTGTGGCTCAGCGGATAACACCACTAACCTCCAGGGAGCTACCGCCCCATGTGGGAGATGGGGGTTCGATTCCTGGGTCTGGGTAACTATGCTGTGCTACACCAATAAGAGTCCTTGGGCAAGACTCCTAACACTACATTGGCCTACGTGTAATATGAATGACCTTGTAAGTCGCTTTGGATAAGAGCGTCAGCTAAATGCCATAAATGTAAATTAAATTGTGCCAGGGACGCAGGTATCAGCAGGTAATGACAATACTGAATAAAGATAATAAACAAGTGCATATACATGACTAATCCTGTCTCATATAAAGAGGAGCCTTCCCAGCACCTTGGACCCACATCAGTTCGCCTACCGTGCGAACAGATCTATTGATGATGCGGTCTCCCTGGCAATCCACACTGTACTCAACCACCTGGACAGCAGCAACTCATATGTAAGGATGCTGTTTATCAACTTCAGCTCCGCCTTCAACACAATCATCCCTTCCAGACTCATCCACCAGCTAAACACACTGGGAATAAGCAACACATTGTGCAGCTGGATCATGGACTTCCTCACCTGCAGACCACAGTGTTAGGATGGGTGAACACACCTCACCCTCCCTCACACTCAGCACAGGATGTCCCAAAGGCATTGTTCTCTCCCCACTGTTGAACACTCTGTACACCCACAACTGCATTGCAACCCACAGTTCATCCCACACCATCATCAAGTTTGCCGATGACACAACAATAATCGGCAACAGCACCAAAGATGACGAGGGCCCGTACAGAGAGGAGGTCAAGCTCCTCACAGAGTGGTGTGCCGCCAACAACCTCTCCCTCAATGTCAGCAAAACCAAAGAGCTGATTATTGACTTCAGGAGGGGGAAAGAACGCACACACATCGGACATCGGAGGCACGTTGGGGCTGAGGAAGGCTGAGGACAGCAGCTCCTCTGCAACTTCTACAGATCCACCGTGGAGAGCATCCTGACAAGGTGCATCACTGTGTGGTATGGCAGCGCCACCTCTGCCCAGCGCAAGGCTCTTCAAAGGGTGGTAAAGACTGCACAGCACATCACCGCAACTGCCCTCCCACCCATACAGGACATCTACGACAAGAGACGTCTAAGGAAAGCAGTCAACATATCCTCAGACCCCCCCACACATCCCAGTCATCCCCTGTTCCAACCTCTGCCACCCGGAAAGAGGTACCGGAACATCCGAGCCAGAACCTCCAGGTTCAGGAACAGCTTTTACCCTAGAGCTGTCAAACTGGTCACACCAGCAGCACCTACCAGAACATGACCACACCACTAAAAACTGTACTGATTTCTAGCCAGATCCCCCAGAACACACTAGGCTCTACTACCTCGCAGGACTGTTTGCACCTCACTTTACACTTTATACCTTATACATGAACATCTCAGCTGTGTACTTACTCATCTATATTTATTATCTATACTGAACACCTGTACCGAGGAATTTAACTGTACCTGAACATTAAGCTACTTCTCCTATTTATGTATCTATACTGTTCACAACCACATACTTAACTGTTACTGCTCTTACACTTTGCACATGTCTTGTACATGTACTGTACTGTTTGCACATATTGTCTTTGTCTAATTGTTCTTGCACTATTTATTTATATTTATACACATATATTCTTGTAACTGCACTGGAGAAGGAGCCTGACTGTGTTTCGTTATACTGTACAAACCTGTATTGGTATAATGACAATAAAGTTGAATTGAATTGAATACTGGTGTTTAAGTGTCCAGAGTGTTCAGGAGTGCAGATGTACAGAATATACAGTAAAGTGATTTAACCTAGAGATTCAGTCCTCATCTGTCCTCTTCCCTCTTCCGGTCCCGCTGGGAAGAGATGAAGAGCCTGATGTCTCTCGGGACAAAGGATCTCCTGAGTCTGTCTGTGGAGCAGGTCTGTGACAGTAACTTGCCACTGAACTTGCTCCTTGTGTCCATAATGGACAGCGGTTTGTGCAGTGTCCTTCTCTCTGCCACCTTCACCACAGAGTCCAGCTCCACACCAACAACTGACCCTGCTTGCCTGACCAGCTTGTCCAGTCTCTTCTTAATGCTTCCTCCCAGCACACCACAGCATAAGTAAGTAACCACAGCACAGGGTAGGTAAGTGAGCCTTATTTATACAACACCACAGTAAACATATAAACATATAAACATGGAATATAACTTAAACACTGCAAGAGAGGGAGAAGAGCTGTCCCATAGCCTCAGTGCTGCGACTGAAGAGGCTCGATCACCGCTCTGCTCCAGACAAAACCAAGGAACAGCTTACAGTAACTGGTCAGAAGATCCCAGAGACTGTGGAGCAGAATATGGCCAGAGCACTTGCAGTGTACTTACTCATGTCAAGCTTTAAAAACAAAGTCCTTTATAATGGATGCTGTAACAGACAGGAAGCCAATGGAGTGATATGGTCCCTTCACTGAGTGCCAGACAGCATTCTAGCCACTGTGTTTTGTACCAGCTGCAGTGCCAATAAACTTGTATTCATCCACAGGAACAGTGAGTTACAGTAATCCAGGTGAGTAGATATGAAAGCATGAATGACTTGTTCCCGAGCCTGAACAGAGAAAAATGGCCTGATTTTAGAGATTTCTCTAAGCTGGAAAAAACTACTAACAGTCGAATCATCTGTGATGAAATCTAAAGTCTTGATCAAAGATTTTTGACACTGGAGTGTGAATTACAGAACTTCCATAACTATATGCCGTGAGTTCACCATTCTAACTCTGGATGAAACTAGGGTGGCACTAGTTTCCCACAAGGCCACTAATGGACCTCTGGCGCCCTCTTAAGGTTGTTAAAAATTAGGCAAATTTTTGATGAGATTTTTCATTAATTTTTTTAAACTTCAAACTGCCAAGCATTAGATCCAGGTCACACTTGGACTAATGAAAACCCTGAAAGTCACAAATTCTCGAAATCAGATTGGTAATGCAGGGCCTAAAAATGCTTCAAAAATCCCACACACAACGGCACAGAGCTGTCCCAGAGCATCAATCACTCCGGTGGTGGGTGGGGCCACATCACCAAAGTGCCCCCGACGCATCTTTGGATGGATTTGTAGCTATTTTCACCATTTCAAGTCGTACTGCCACCAAACTCGGTGGGTAGGTTCAGGGGAGGGCCCCAAGGTGGAGGTCAGTCTACCCATAAGACCCTCAGTTCATTTTTGCATTGTTCAATTGACCAGGAACCATGTATGGGGGGGTGTGGAACGAAGAGTTGAAGAGGTCTGCAGATTTCGAGCCCGGTCTGAAAAATTTAGTGGTTAGTGCCCAGTAATTACTGAAATGGCCTTAACATCACCAAAGGGGCCAAACCACATTTAGCAAAGTGCTAGACCATGAGGAGAAATATGCATGGTCATTGTTTAACAGGGTTTGGCCGCTGTGCCAATATCAATCCGTTTCGGTACTATTGAGAACTAACCCTAAAAAACATAAAGGCTTAGGTCCACCAAACATTGGCATGTCGATAGTTAGGCCTTCAAGTCCGGATGGTCATTTTGACTCTTAACTCCTTTTTTAATGGAGTTAGTGCTTAACATTACCAAAACAGCCTCACATCATAAACAACATCACTAATGTGGCCCAGTGAGTTACATTGCATTAGCCCTAACCCTAACCCAGGGCCCCATACAGGCCCCACATTACCACACCTAACGTCCTCACATCTCCAAAGTGGCCCACATGAGAAAAATAGGGTATGTAAATAATGCTAACACATGGTCTACATTACAGTGTAATTGGACTGTTCCAACTCTGGATGAAACTAGGGCGGGACCAGTTTTTAATGTGGCTGTTGATGGACTTCTGGCACTCCTTATGGCTGATAAAAGAAATTATGATAAATTTCAAAGGGATTTCCCATTCACTTTTTACATTTTCAAACCAAAATCACTACACACCAAAGCATCATATCTGGCTCAGACTTGGAGAACGGTGAACTGTGGGGGCCCTAGAAAACAAAAACATACGTAATTTTTTATTGCATGTTTTTTGTGTTGTATTACTTCTTTTTGGAGTGGCAGAGTTGCATCATATATGATAGATATATTACAAATGTTTTCTATATTCTTAGAGAAATACAGTATATTTATATTGGTGTAGAAGAATAATGCATAAAACTCTGTCTAAAACAGTGCTGAAAATGTAGTCAATCATTTTTACATTGGAGGAGTTACATAAATTGTCTGTAAGTTCATGGATAAATTATGCCATTTTAATGTAACGTTGTGTCAAAGAAAAAAACTTAAGCAAAAAAAGAGAGGTTATTTTATACTGGTATGTGTGCGATAGAATGGCGTAGAAAAATGATGTAATTCTTTTATGACAGACTTTATAGAAAACAGATCTATTTTTTCTTATGAATTACATAATTTTTCTATAAAAGTGTCACCAAAGAATTACATCATTTCTCTATCACATTGTTTATAGAAAAAGTTATTAGAGAAATGTTGTTATTTTAACTCAAAAATGCCTAAGATTTCTGTAAAAAATGTTATAGAAGAATCATGCATTTTTTTGTGTGCATACCAGTATAAAATACACATATTTGGGTTAAAGTGATGTAATTTGTCTATTGTTAAAAATTCTGTGATTTGTCTAAATTTGCAGAATATATTTGTAATTTTCTGAAATTGTATTGCTGTTTTAATGATATATGCATCATTTTAATATGAAATCATAAAAAGTTTGTGTAACTGTACTGTAAATTCTACTGTAATTCTATTGCAATATTTCTGGTGGTGAAATTCGGAATATGTTACATTGTCAGTAAATTTACACAAGTTTAATGTTAGTTTCAATAATATTTATGCAATTGTATTATGAAATTTCTGTAATTGTTCTGCAATATCTGTAGTTTAATTGCATGGTGTATCAGTATTTCCAGGGATGACAGAGTCTGAATATGTTCGTCTTTTTCTCCACAGCTTTCCCAGGTTAGTGCTTGACCTTCTTTTCTCCGGTCTCAGGTTCTAAGATAGGAGTAGTTTGTTTAGGGATTGTTCATGGTAACATGTAGCGCTTTTCTGTATATAGTCTTTTTAATCTTTCTGCAGAGCCCAGGCTGTGGCTTATAGCCTGAAAATGAGGGTGTGAAGAGTTAAAGTAGACTCTGTCTTTCACAGGTAGGTAGAAGTCAGAGTAAACTTCGTTAGCAGCATAGAGAAGTGTGGTAGTGTTATCTGCATTAATGTTTCAGACTCTGAGGGTCAACAGATCCATGTGCATCACTGAGCATCCAAGAGCATCACTGCTTCCAACAGCCTTGTAAAGAATGGTGGGATGTCTGGGTAAGATATTCAGAGCTTCTTGAAATCGCAGTGGAAGGATCATCACCATCAGCTGCAGCCAGGTAAGTAAAGTCTTCAGGGCTCAAAAACACAGACAAAGAGAAAACAGTTGAGTTAGTTAATTTGGTAACACTTCACTGTAGGGCACGGTAACGAAGGCTACATCACACCTACATAAGCACTTCATGATAACTGACACAAAACATTTATAAACACTTTTTCCAAAAGGCGTTGTCACGTCCTGTCTTGTCTTGCCCCTGTTTGTCTCAGTTTTCTGTTTGTCTTGTCATTTCCATGTGCCCTTTGTTGTCCTGTTCGATGTGCTTTTGATTGTTTTGTTTTTTTGCTCCTCCTGTCTCCGCCCTCTTGTCAGGCCCCTCACCTGTCCCTTGTTTCTGGCTCCGCCCCTTCCCAGGTGTCTCTTGTTAGCCCTTGTTGTTTTATACTCCATGTTGTGCCCTTTGTTCTTGTTTGGTGTTCTGTCTCCCTGCCAGTTGTTTGTCTCCCAGTCCGTTGCTCTCGTCTCCATGTCCGTCGATTTTGCCTGGTAGTGGTTTCTGTTATCCTGTTTCTCTGTAC